>PVKA01025417.1:0-33000 GCA_004027165.1 Ctenomys sociabilis | reverse complement strand
TTTTTTTTTTTTTTTTTTTTTTTTTTTTTTTTTTTTTTTTTTTTTTTTTTTTTTTTTTTTGTGGTACCAGGGATTGAACTCAGGACTTTGTGCTTGCCAAGCAAGCACTTATTCTACTGAGTTAACTCCCCAGATCTCCCACAATTTTTTATTTGGCTCTTTTAAATCATTTATATTTTGGAAATATTGAAATCAAAACCATGCAACAATTAATCTTCTGTAACTAATAATGTCACTTTTCATTGCAGTCTCAAGATCCATCTATCTATAAAACTTTAAATGAATATAGTATGTACTACTATACTGTGTATTCACACTAAATTTTAATACATTTTTGTATTTTTATCCAGGCTTTTCTAAAAGCAATATCAAGTGAAAAGAAAATAATAAAACCACACACAAACTTTTAGACTTCCTATAAAAAAGTATAGAAAAGAAAAAAGAGCCAATGTACTCTTACTATTTAGTTCAGAAAGATGAGTTGTCTTGGACCATAGAGCTTTAGTGTTCTGCAGCTGTGACTACAAAGTGTGTTGACTGATATGTGTGCTGCATTCCCTGTAATGACACTTTTTTCCCTACCAAGGATTAAAGGGATTGCAGGTGAAGACTGACCATTCAGACTGCACCAGAGATGAGCAGGTACAATGTGATTGGTTAAGAGCCCTTTCTGCTTATCTCTAAAGTTGCTCCATTCTCCACTCCCTTCCTTCTATAATCATCCCTCTGACTGCTTCTTTCAAGTGTTTCTATGCTACTCCTGTTGAGTGCAAGATGCCAAATGCTCTGGTTGAGGCAGTCCTCTCCAGTGTTCTGTCCATGCTCAGACTTTCTCTTTCTACTCAGCCCATAAATCTTGTGGCAATTATGGTTCCATATGATGTGGGGGGGAGAGAACATAGGGCTTCAGAGCTCAGCAGTCTTTGTTGGGCAATAATAGGAATCCTTCACAGATGTTCACTAGCATGTGTAAATTGATCATGAAAGGAATCTGAAAGCGGCACAGAACCAGGAAGCTTTTGCGTGGGAAGAGAAGTCCTTCCTCTTAGAGTGACTTAGTGTCTTTTCTTCAGCCCTGGGTCAGGTGAGTCACAGCTGCAGCACACCCCTGAGACTCTCACTGGCCCTTTGACCCCTTAATGTCTGGTTCTAGGTCACTGTCCAGGACTCTTTCTTTTTTCCTCTCTGTACTGCTAGATTTTCCTAACTTAGTCATGGTCCTGTTGATTATCTGGCTTGTACTTTTCTTAGTGTCCTGATGTGAGGATGCTCTTTCACTGTGAGTATCTTGAACATGCACCTCTCCCTTCCAATGCAAATGCAGTTAGGACAGGTGAGTACTAATTATCTATTTAGGCTGGACACTAACCTCAGGCTGGCCATACTTGGCTGCTATCATTGAGAGATTAGATCTTTTCTCCAGATGGCAAGTTCACCACTGAGCTACAAATGATGCAGTGTTGAGAAGTAACCCTGCTTTTTTTTCAAGGTACCCTGGTATTGGAAATCTTCATGGGCTTCACTTTCAAGTTGTTTTTTTGTAAAATGTGTTTTGTTTCTTTCCCATTTTTGAGTACTGGTGAGTCTTTTTATGAGTCTTTTGACAATCTCATGAACATTGTTGCCTTTCTCTGGATATGATGTCTCCCCTATTATTCTTTTGTCTTTCTAAAGCAGTTCTGGAAATTCTCATTCATGACTGCCTTTAATTCTACTGTTGCTGCCTTGAAGTTCCTAAATCAATTCAAAATACTTAATTTTCAGACCATTTTGACTTTGGCAATGAACCATGAATTCCAGAGTGCCAGATATAAACATGCAAAATTGGCCAAGATATAAAAAATAGGGTAGAAAATAATTAAAGCGTTAACTGCTCATTTCAATATACCAACAGACTAGAGAGACTATACAATATTTACACATGTGGGTCTGGTATACTTCACTTATGGGTATACCTTCAAGTGGCATCCACTTAAATATAAATGCTTTGAGTTTGTCATTCATTGAGTTCATCATTCGTATAAAACCTGAGTAATACTCCATTTTATAAAAATACCATATCTTTTTCATCCTTCCTCAGGTGACGGGAATTTCAGTTGTTTCTGAGATTTGGCTATCACAAATTGTGCTGCTATAAACATAGGTACACATATATCACTATAATATGATGTTTTCAGTTCCACTGGGAAAATTCTCAGTAGAGGAATAGCTGGTTTGAGTGGGATTTTCACTCCTACATTTTTAAGGAGTTTCCACACCGGTTTCCAAAATGTTTGCACCAATCTACATTCCCAACAGTAGTGGAGAAGGGTTCCTTTCTCCCCACAGCCTCTCCAACATTTGTTGTTGGTTGATTTCTTTATGGCAGCCATTCCTACCGGGGTGAGATGATATCTCAGTATTGTTTTAATTTACATTTCATGGATAGCTAGTGATGTGGATCATTTTTTCAATATTTATTCACTTCTATAATTTTGTCCTCTGAGAACTGTGTTTTCATCTCAGATGCCCATTGTGGATTGGGTCATTAATTTAGGGGCCTTAATGTTTCTTAGTTCTTTATAAATTCTAGAGAGCAGACCTTTGTCTGGGTGCTTATTAGTTAAGATTTTTTCAAAATTTATGGGTTGTCTTTTCACTTTGTTGACAGTTTCTTTTAATGTGCAAAAACTTCTCAATAAAAGGGGGGTCCCAGTTCTTAATTCTTTCAAGTATTACCCATGTGATTTGATTTTTGTTCATGAACTCTTTGCCTACCCCTATGTCTTTAAGAGTTTGTGCTACTTTCTCTTCCAAGAGATTGAGTGTTTCTGTTTTAATGTTTAGAACTTTAATCCAATTCCACTTTAGCTTAGTGCATAGTGATAGTCCTGGGTTGAGTTTTAGTTTTCTGCAGGTAGAGAGCCATATCTTCTAGCACCATTTGTTAAAGAGGCTATCTTTCTTATATAGTAAGTATGTTCGGCCCCTTTGTCAAAGATAAGGTAGCTGAGTGTGTTTGTAGTGACTTCTGCATCTTCTATTCTATTGCAGCAGTATAATTATCCAAGGTATCTTATAATACATATATTGAGGTAGTTGATATGTATGTCAACTTGGCCAAATAGGCCCAGGCATTTCCCAGGACCACATCCTGCAGGGTGTGGAGGGCCTGCCCCAGGGCATGATTGGTTCCACCCTGGGGCACTATTGGGCCTGCCCTGGGACACAATTGGATCCACTGTAGGGTGTGATTGGTTCCACTCTGGATTATGATTGGCTCTGTCAGTCCCATCCCAAAGTGACTCAGCACAAAATATGTACATAAAGGAATTGAGGGCGGCTTCACTGCTGCCTTTCCCAGCCCCACTTCCTTGGAGAAGTCCCAGTCTTCAGGACTTGATCTTTGCAGGTGTGCCATTTTGGAGGTGGTAAGCTGGTCTTCATAGTAAGCATAGAAGAAAGAGAGTGGCTTGATGAATGTCACAGCTGCTCTTCATTGTTTTCTGCCTCCATGAACTGCTGCCATTTACCCTGGAGCCAGCTGAGTATGAACTGAAACCTCCACAAACTGTCACCTAAATAAATCTTTCCTTTCTTTATTTTGAGTGTCGAGTATTTGTCCCAGCAAGAAGTAAAATGCAAGGCACATATCTATTTCTTTTTCACTTACTTCCTTTTTTTCTTCTTTCCCTCATCCAAATTGTACTTTCCCTTAGAACAGCTTTTTCTCCGATCACAGTACACATTGTACATTTCTGTTCTTATTTATTCTTTCGGGCTTTTATACTAGAAAGACTTTTTTAAGTATACTTCTCCCCCGGATGACAGTAGGGAGCAGTACTCATATTTTTCACATCCTATAAACACATTCACAAAAAAGGATTTCTAGAACTCTTTCAAAAAATAGCAAGAATGAAGGCATAAGTCTGACCTAAGTGAGTGATAGTATATTGAGAGGGATCATTGGCAATGTATCTTATAATAAATTTTAAAAATTTATTTGTTCAAATAATCAATAATTGAGTTCCCATCTTTTTGAAAAGTTTCAAAACATCAAAATAAATCATCAACAGAGTAAAAAGAAAATCCTCAAATTGGGGGAAAAAATACACCAGACTGTTGTTCAAACAAAAGTCTCCTATCTAGAACAAATAAAGAATTTTTAAAAATCAGGCCTCCAAAATTCCAAGACCCAATCCAAAAATGAGCATCTGAGGAGAATACACACTTCACAAATGAATAGATACAAATGGCAAATAAATATATGAAACATTATTCAACAGCATTGATCATTCAACAGATGCAAATAAAATAATGCTGAGATACCATCTTATGCCAGAAAGCATACCTATCATCAAGAAAGCAACCAATAACAAATGGTGGAGAGGCTGTGAAGAAAGAGGAACCCTTCTCCACTTGTACAGGGAGTACAAGCCGCTACAATCATTACAGAAGTCAGTATGTATATTCTTTTTTCTTAAGAAGTTTGTTTTTGTCTCTTTGTTTTTCGCAGAACTGGGGATCGAACTCATTTGTCAGGCAAACACTTATTCTGCTGAGCCATCTCCTGAGCCCCGTATGTATACTCTTCAAAAAGCTAGGATTGGAGGTTTCATTCAAGACATTATTCCCCTCCTATGTATTTTTCCAGAACTGAAATCATCATACCACAGCGATATATGTGCACCCATGCTTACAGCAGCACTGTTTGTCATAGCTGAATCTTAGAAACAACCCAAATGCCCATTATCTCAGGAATGGAAAAGATATAGTATTTTTACATGATGGAGTATTATTCAGCTATAAAAATCTTATAAATTTGAGGCTTCTGTAGATAAATGGGTACAACTAGAAACTATATTTGTAATGAAATAAATCAAATCCACACGTGCAAATGTATTATCACACTAGCATGGGAACCTGAAGAATAATTAAAATCTGAAAGGTAAAATACATTCTGTGAAAAGGAAAGTATTTGTTCAAAGGGAATTAAGAACTGGGATGAGGAAAAAGATAGATAAAAGAAGGAAAAAAGTATTTAAGTATATATACAGAATAGTTTAGATAATTGTATTACTTCTGCTGGTCTTTTGAAAGGAGAAGTTAATGCTTAAAAATTTTTAGTTTTATTCTTTTTGTTTCTTTTGAATTTCTTACTTTTTTGTTATTTTTTTGTTTTTTTTTTCTTTAAATCGATCTTGCACCTTTATATTTAGTGACATGAACAACTAATTTGTAGATAACATCATACAATACAGCAACCATTATTGAATTCCTTCTTTGTAACCCAGATAAGCCAAAGGTTCACATGGTAAACTATTGAAGAAAACCTAACAGAATAATTATTTCTGTTCCTATTAGATATTATACCTCTGATACTTCTTACAAAAAACATTCATTTGTGGGCTCAAAGGTGTTACATCATTTATTCAGAAGATGACCATAAAAGAATGCCCTCCTGCAATGCAGGGTAATAGAACCTAGAGAATCTGCCCAGAAATTATCCTATCTAATTCTACAGAGATGAAACATATCTGGTCAGAGCCAGGACCCTTGAGTTCCAGCTAAATAACTTCAACTAAGATTAATCACTATCTCAAAACACAGCTAGAATTGTAAAGTTTAAGTTTTCTCATATACTTAAATGCAAATATAATTATATTTAAAAAGCAAATCCACCCAAAACTGATAGGGAAAAGAAAGAAGTCTCAGAGTTAAAAGTGTGATTTAACCTGTGTTCACCTGCACTGGGGGATGAGTCCAGACCAGCCCCTGAGTTAGTCTTGCTGCCGCATTCTCGGACAGTTTTTACCTCGCTCTCTCAGGAAACCTCTAGCCCTCCCATCGGCCCAACCTCAGTCCTGGAGAGTGTGAGAGTGAGCTCGTGCGCTCCCCTGTGCTGGCAGATCTAACCCAGGCCAGTCCCTGAGTAAGACTTGACGCCTCATTCTCCAGACCCTTTCCACCCCACTCGCTGGCTCTCTTGGGACCTCGAGCCCTCCAATTTGGCCCAAACTTAGGCCAGGCAATGTGGAGATGAGCTCCTACGTTCCCCTGCACTGATGGATCAAGTCCAGGTCAGCCCCTGAGTGAGTCTTGCCTCTGCATTCTCTGGATTCTTTCCACCCCGCTCCCTTGCTCTCTCAGGAAACCTCCACCCTCTCATTCCACCCAAGCTCAGGCCTGCTGAGAGTGGGGGCAAGCTCCTGCACTCCCCTGTGCTGGTGTATCAAGCCCAGGCCAGACCCTGAGTGAGACCTTTTGCTGCATTCTCCAGACCCTTTACATCCTGCTCTCTGAGAAAATATCCACCCCACTCATCCACTCAAAATCCAGGCCCAGCTAGTGTGTAGGAGAGCTTCTGTACTCCCCTGTGCCTCGTGAGCCAAGGGCAAAACAGAGGAGCACCACAGATTCACTGATGCACCAGAAGGGCAAAACAGGTTCACTTTCAAGAGCTGCAGCAAGAAGGATCTTAACACAAAAGCTAGACCCCCACCAGGAATAACTGGACAAACTCAAACTTAATAGACCTGCACCCAATTTCAGTAAGTGCTAAGATTATAACTGCACCAAAGCTCTACATCAAAGGTCAGAAGTCAGAGCTATATGAAATGACAAACAGAAGGAGCAAAATGCAATCTCAGGCCTTGAGCTCACCAAGAACAAATGCAGAGGATGCTAGCTCAGTTGAAATGTATGAATTAGTTGCAGTGGAAGTAAAGAAACAAAAGGAAAAAAGGTGTAGAGGAACTTAAAACAATTTCTAAAATAAAAGAAGAAATCTCTGAATTCACAGCATCTGAAGTAAAGAAGAAAATACAGAAACATATAGAGGAAACCCAACCTGAAAAAAACTGCAATAAAAGAATTAATAGCTGCTTCTAAAGAAGACACTGATAAAAAAAAAAGTGGAGGAGATAAGAAAAATGACAGACTCCTTCAATGAGCAATACAGGAAAGAAATAGATCACATGAAGCAGAGTCAAACATATAGAAGAACTTAAAATGTCAAACACAAGCCTGCAAAACCGTTCGAGTGAAAGTGAAGACAAAGTGTCAGATCTTAAACATGCTGGTACAGCTAGTGAAATGGTAAGAAAAGATATTTCAGAAAACAACTAGGATACAGAAAAAATAATTCATCACCTGCAAGATGATGCAAAGATGAACACCATGAGTAATAGGCATCAATGAGAAAGAAGGAGACAATACAAATGATATAAAAAGATTATGGGCAGAAGTAATAGCATAACACTTGCCAAATATGAGGAAACAATCTAACATTAAGGTAACTGAAGCATACAGAATGACAAATAACTTCAACCCAATTAAAAACAAACCGAGACATATAACAGTCAAGATCTCACAAATCCAACAAAAAAATAATATGCTGAAAGCTGCTAGAGAGAAGCAGATAACATTCAAAGGAAAACCGATCAGAATTATACTCAATTTCTCTACACAAACCATGAAGGCAAGGAGAGCATGCAGCACAGTACTTCAAATCCTCTATGAAAACAAATTCTAACCCAGACTACTACACCCTGCAAATCTCTCTTTCAAGTTTGATAGAAAAGTGAAATAATTCCATGGAAAAGAACAACTAAAGAATTTCATAATGACAAAGCCAAACATTGACAGACTAATGAAAGATATTCTAGAGAGGGACCAAAATGATCAGAACTCCACCAATGAGAACAAAAGAAACCCACTAAATAGAGCAAAAAAACAAACACAGGACAAAAAGGAGTAAATAACAGCAGGTAAATAACATATCAATCATAAGGAAACACATCTCAATTGTAACCATCAATGTAAATGGACTCAATTCACCAGCTAAGAGAAGTGTGCTAGTACATTAGGTTAGGAAACAAAATCTAACAATATGCTGCATACAAGAAACACAATTAAATGAAAAAGAAATTCATAGGTTGAAAGTCAAAGGATGGAAAACAATACTACATGCCCCACAACATCAGAACAAAGCTGGGGTAGCAATCCCGTTCTCAGACATGATCAACTTCAAACCAAGAACAAGAAAGCAAAATAAAGAAGGCCACTATATACTGCTTAGGAGAAAAATTCAAGAGGAAGAGGTAACACTCATGAATATGGATACACCAAACATGGGAGCACCCAACTATATAAGATAAATCTTAATGGACATGAAAAATCTAACATCTAAGACCACAGTCTTAACAGGTGACCTTAACACCCTTATCTCAAAAAGATAGGCAAACCAGACAAAAAAATTAGCAAATAAATAACAGAACTGAATAGGAACTTGAAACAAATGTACTTAGTTGCCATATACTGAGTGTTCCACCCAACCACAGCTGAATACACATTTTTTTCACCTGCACATGGATAATTCTCTAAAATATATATAGACCACATACTGGTCAATAGGTCATAATCAAGTATGTATGCCAGGCATATTATCTGACCACAGTGAAAGGAAACTGGAAATAGATGAAAAAAGATACCAAAAAAACCCATAAATACATGGAAATGAAACAATACCCTACTCAGCAAACAATGGGTCACAAATGAAATCAAACAAGAAGTTCAACAATATCCACAATTCAATGAAAATTCAACCACAACTTATCAGAATTTATGAGATACAATGAAAGCAGTTCTCAGAGGGAAATTTGTAGCTATGAACTCACACATTAGGAAATCAGAACGGGAAAAAATAAACACCCTAATCCTACAGCTCCAATAACTAAAAAAGGAAGATCAAACCAAACCCAGAGCCAAAAGATGGGAAGAAATCATAAAAACTAGAGCAGAAATGAACTCAATCGAGATGAATAAAATACTTCAAAGAATTAACGAACCAAGAAACTGGTTCTTTGAAAAATTAAATAATATTAGTAAGCTCCTAACAAAGCTCATCAAAAAGAGAAAATGTTCAAATACGATCAATAAAGAGTGAAAACGGTATGATCACTCCAGACCAACTGGAAATTCAGATTATCAGTAGCTACTTTGAGAATCTTAACTCACACGAAATGGAGACGAAATGGACAGATTCCTAGAAAGGTACAAATTACCAAAACTGAATCAACGAGATATAAATACTCTCAGTAGCCCAGTAACAGCCAATGAAATAGAAGATGTAATAAAAAACCTACCGACAAAGATGGATTCAAAGGTGAATTTTACAAGAAATTTATAGAAGATATATGTTCTATATTCCCCAAAATCTTCAAGAAAATTGAAAAGGAAGCAATCCTCCCATAATCATTCTTGGGGGCAAGTATTATACTGATACCAAAACCAGGGACAGACACAACTAAAAAAGAAAACTACAGGCCAATCTCCCTCAAGAACATAGATGCAAAAATCCTAAATTAAATCCTAGCAAATAGAATACAGAAAATTTTCAAGAAGATCATACAACATGACCAGATAACACTCATTCCAGGGATGCAAGGATGGTTCAATATTCAAAAATCTAAAAATGTAATACACTATGTCAATAGAGTGAAAACTACAAATCACATGATCATCTCAATTGATGCAGAAAAGGCTTTTGACAAAGTCCAGCATTCATTCATGTTCAAAGTCCTACAAAAAATTGGAATAGAAGGCCTCTACTTCAATCTGATAAAAGCTGTTTATAAAAACACAATGGCTAACATAATTCTAAATGGAGAAAAACTGAAATCTTTTACTCTTAGATCTGCTACAAGACAAGGTTGTCCTTTACCATCCCTCCATTTAATATAGTTCTAGAATCAATAGCTAGAATCATCAGACAAGAGAGAGAAATAAAAGGAATAAGAATAGGTAAAGAAAAAAGTCAAATCATCATTATTTACAGATGACATTATACTTTAATTGGAAGATCCAAAAAACTCCACAAAGAAGCTTCTAGGATTAATATACAAATGAAGGAGCATAGCAGGATACAAAGTCAATACCCAAAAGTCAATGGCATTCTTCTACATAGATAACAAACACATTGAGAGGGAGATTATAGAAACAATACCTTTTACAATAGCACCGTGAAAAAATGAAATACCTTTGAATTCATCTAACTAAAGAAATCGAAGAACTTTTCACAGAAAATTACAGTGCTCTTCCAAAAGAGATCATAGACGATTTCAGAAAACGAGAACATATTCCCTGCTCCTGGATAGGAAGAACAAATATGGTGAAGATGGCCATACTCCCAAAATTGCTGTACAGATTTAATGCAATCCTTATCAAACTGACACCAACGTACCTCACAGAGCTAGAGAAGTCATTCCTATAATTTATTTGGAACCAGAAAAGACCAAGAATAGCAATCCTGGCCAACAAATACAAGGCAGGAGACATTACAATACCTGACCTGAAATTATACTACAAAACTACTGTGATAAAATCATGGTACTGGCAATGGAATAGATTAGAAGACACTGAGGCCTCTATGAACACACTCATACACCTTATCTCTGGCATAGGAGCCAAACATACTCACTGGAAGAAAGATAGCCTCTTTAACAAATGGTGCTGGAAACCTGGCTTTCTACATGCCGAAAACTAAAACTTGATCCAGACCTATCACCATCCACTAAGCTTCAGTCAAAATGGATTAAAGATCTAAACATTAAAACAGAAACACTAAATCCCCTAGAAGAGAAATTACAAGGAACTCTTGAAGACAGGAGTAGGCAAAGAGTCCATGAACAGAAATGAATTTGCACAGGTAACACTTACAAGAATTAATGACTAGGACCTCCTCTTATTGAGATTTTTTTGTACATCAAAAAATTACCACCAAAGTGGAAAGGCAACCTATAAGTTGGAAAAAATCTTGACAAATAAGTATTCAGACAAAGGTCTGCTCTTAAGAATTATAAAGAACTAAAACATATTAGGGATTCAAAATTTAAAGACTCAATCTAGAAATACACATCCGAGATGAACACACAATTTTTAAAAGATGAAATGAAAGAAGCGAATAAATGTATGAAAAAATGCTCCACATCCCTAGCCATTCATGAAATGAAAATTAAAACAACACTGAGATACTGTCTTACTCCAGCAAGAATAGCTATCAAAAACAAATCCACCAACAAGAAATGTGGAGAGGCTGTGGGGGAAAAAGAACCCTTCTCCACTGCAGGTGGGAATGTAGACTGGTGCAACCATTGTGGAAATCAGTTTGGAGACTCCTTAAAAAATTAGGACTGGAAATCCCATTCAATCCAGCTATCCACCTACTGGGAATATTCCCGGAGGATCAGAAAACATCATATCATAATGATATATGCGTGCCTATGTTTATAGCAGCACAATTTGTAATAGCCAAATCTTGGAAATAACCAAGATCCTTTCACCTGAGGAATGGATGAAAAAGATGTGGTATTTTTATACAATGGAGTACTACTTACCTATAAAAATTGATACACTCGAAGCCTTCATATTTAAGTGGATGCCACTTGAACGTATACTCATAAGTGAAATAAACCAGACTCACACTTGTAAATATCTTATAGTCTCCCTATTATTAGAACTCAGAAGAGGAAATTCAAATAGAAAGTTATAACACTTAAAAAGAAAGCATGAACTTGAAGACTAGATAATGAAGAGAGAGCAAGGAGAACAGCTAGGAAACATGACAAATGCAAGGCCATACAGTTTTATGTACAAAATGGGCAAGGTAATGATCCTCAGAATCTTCAGAAGAGTTTTGAATCTAACAGTTAATTGGAACAATTCTCACCCTAACTAACTATATATGCTGATGACTGTGAACTAAGCAAATGCACTGAAGATGACAATTTGTAATAGTAGGTTCATGCTTGGAGTGCCTGCCATCTTGGTCTTCTGAATATGTGCTTCTGGTCATGACATGCCAGTTGCTGCCAAGCTGTCTCTTGGGTAGATGCCGTTTTAAAAGGAGGGGGTAGAGCCGGGCGTGGTGGCGCAGGCCTGTAATCCCAGCACTCGGGAGGCTGAGGCAGGAGGATTGTTGTGAGTTCGAGACCAGCCTGAGCTACAAAGTGAGCTTAAGGCCAGCCTGAACTGCATAGTGAGACCCTGTCTCAAAAAGAGAAAAAAAAAAAAAAAAAAAAAAAAGGAGGGGATTAGTGAATGAAGGCAGAAGACAGAAAAAGGAGTCAGGCTACAGTGCTGTATATGGTTAGATTTCTAAACTTATGTGTAAACATATATTATTGTTTATTCCTATTTTTAAAATATATTCTAATTTTTTTTAATTTTTATGATATATTTTGTAGGGACTTAAATTTTAACATATCAACACTTGATGAAAAATACCCATTCCATGTTAAGTCTAAGATGTTTGATATTCAGATAGATAGTGAGGTTCAGCTCAACAGCCTTGGTTGTACAGTAATAACAATAAGCTTATCTTCTGGAGGTCTACAAAACCTAAGTTTGTAGACCAAAAATTAGAGAAAAAGGAGGGCCACAAGGACAACCAACATTTTGGCGCTAGACTTTCAAGATCAATTAATACTCGGGACATATGAAAACCTGTACTGTAACATCATGCAACTCAGTTGTGTCTCAAATTTTCTGATCAAGGAGATTATGGGGCCAAAGAGTAAAGTGATCCATGATGTAGAGTGTGCCTAAGGAGAGTCACTTGGAGAGAAAATATTCTCTCAGGCTTTCACAGAAAGCAAATTGGTCAGGCAATGACCGTGACTCATCCACATTGCTGACACAGACAGAGGATCTACAAACTGCAGTACAGGGTCTCAGGATAAATCCTGAGGGGATTTGACCTACCTTAATCCAATACAAAACCTATAACCGTTACATAGGTCTTGCTTTGTCTTGGTCTTAACCATCCAGCAGAAAAGTATACAAATGAAGTATAAGGAGTAAAGCCATATTAATATGCTGAGCGTAAAAGACTCAAGTCAACAACTTCTGACATTGCCAGACATATGGAAAACCCAATACTATTATGTACTACTGGACTATTTGGGAATATTTTGCTGAATTCACACATCTATAATATTTAATTGACAAAACTAAACAAATAATGGGATACAAATACATGACCATTTTGTATCTGTCTGTTAAGATAGATAGACAGCTACATTCTGTTAATTTAATGAATAGAGGGATTTGTTCTAATAGTGTTTGTAAATAGAATATCATGTCTGCATCTTGTACAACTATTAACCACTAAGAAAACAATATGCAATGTATTAATTATTGAAACTGTTCTACTAGTTTGATTTGAAATTGTCTCATTGCTATTTGTTTCTCAATAAAATATGGAAAAAAATTAATTAATCACCTTAAGAGAAGAAAAGCGTGATTCAGTAGTGGAGGACTTGCTTAGCATGCAAGAAGTTTTAAATTGAATCCTCAGAACACCAGGAAGGAGAAAAAGAAGAGAAGAAAAAACATAGTATAGTTTCATACTGATATGAAATGATTGACAGCAATGAAATTTTCTTTTTTCTTTCAACTCATCAGTCTTACAAAAAGGAACACAAAAATTTAGTGGTACAGTGATTTGTGATAGTACAAGGAGACTTGGACGGCTTTGCACAACAGATTGTAGAATATATACTTTGATTAACAAAGATTTTGTGATGAAATGTACTCATTATGCTTGTATTTATGAGAAATAAATTGGAATTGTAAAGTGAAATTTTATCTTTCTTAATAAGAACTTATGTTACATTTCAGATTAGAAAAAAGATTGAACATTCACAAAACATTAATGATCAATGTTTGGGTGTATGAAAATCCTTCTTACTATGAGTTGATCATTGTACATTTTTACACATATATTAAATTATCATATAAATGTTTTAAATATTATGTGTTCATTAACATTTTTAATTAAAAACATGAATATCATTTTTTATAAAATGATGTTAATATGGGTTACTTTGTTCCACAGTGGTACTAAATAAATTCTGGCAACAAACTATTCATAGATTTTAGTATTTCCATTTTTAGTACATCATTTCCCTCTCCTTTTTTTCATCTAGCCCTTGCATGTTCCTCACTTGCATGCCACTAAAAGAGGAGTCCCTCCCTTGCTTTGTCTTAGCTGTGATACTGCTATGATTACCTGTCCCATTCATACATTTTTCTGGCTTACAATTTAAATACTGAAATTTGAATGTCCTTTAAGAAAGGCCTGCATTGTTTATAGACAAACAAAATACATATACCTAATTTTTTTGTTTTGGTTTTGGCAGAACTTGGGATGGAACTCAAACCCTTATGCTTGCCAGGCAAGTGCTTATTCTACTGAGCTATATTCCCGCTCCACCCCCCAATTGTTTTTTAAAGATGACTTTTTCTAAAGTATTTTTCTGCTTTTCCATTTCAGCATTTAATAAATCATATTATATTAAAAAATAGTTTTGTGTATCATGCAAAATTTAATAAACATAAAACTGACAATACAATTTTTCAAATTTCCCAATTGCTTGAGCCAAAACATTTCCATTCAGTAGGTACCTATTTAATAATTACCCTTTGCCAGATGGAGTCCTAGACCTGGGAAAATAAAATAAGATAAAGCACCCCCTGCAAAGCTGGACTGATCCAAAAATAAATAAGATGTAATATGATCTTTGCAGTAAAATATGTATGTGACATAGGAATAACAGAATTTAAACCAATGCTCTTGGGAGGCTGCAATCACAAGGAATCACAAAGGAAGTGGCTTCTAGTCAAGTTTAGTGGTGCAATCTCAGTGAGCTACATCAAGAGGATCCCAATTGTGAGCCTGTCCTGAGCAATTTAGCAATGTCCTGTCACAAAATTGTTTTTAAAAAATTCAAAAGTGGTTGGCAATATATCTCAGTGAATTATGAATGGTCACTGAGAATGACCAAATATATACAAATTGGAGATTCCAGAAAATCAAAAGAATAGTAATGGAATATCTATAGTCAAATTAGCTTTTATTTATATAAAAAAGACATCTTTAATAACCTCCATGTCATATCACCAAATTAATTATGTACTTTTTTATTCATGTTAATGAGAAAAAAGATAAAATAGCAATGGTGCAGTTTTAAAACAGGTTAGTAAGACAGTTACAATAATTAATACATTGCATATTATTGTCCTTATAGTAATTATTAAGAGGACAAGATACAGACATGATATCTTGTCTAAACAAGATATTAATACAAATGTTTGTTCTCAATGAACTAAGTGAAAGTAGCTGTATGTCTATCCTAGCATATATATATATATGTATATATATATATATATATATATATATATATATATATATTACTTATTACAAGGTCTACAAAGTCTCACTACATTGATTGGACTCATGGTGATTCTTCTGTTTTCAGCCTCCCAAGCACAGGGGTTACAGGCACATGCCACCACTCTCAGTCTCAAGAGCTATTGCAGTGTGCCCCAGGGGTCAGGATAACACTTACAACCCCAGTCATGTCTGTCTAAGCAGGTGCTTTAATCTGCTGAGCTATCTGCCTCCTCCCACCATTTTTTTAGCTCTTATACTGAGCTATCTCCCTGGCCCTACTACATTTACTTTGAACAGGCCTGTGAGATAGCTCAGGAGTCTAAAGCACCTGCTTAGGCAAGTGCAGGGACAGTGGTTGGATCTGCGGCACCCCATACCAGCCCCAATTCCAGGGTGGGCTGAGCTGGCCACAAAGATAAATAAATAAACAAACAAATTTACTTTGAGGTAGGATATAAAAGCATTGTGTTTTCAATAATCCTAAAGATCATCTCCTTAATTCAAGTTAAGAAGATATATCTTTCCATGTGGCTACATTCTGATTCATTCGTATTTTAAAGCAAAAAGCATTGCTCATCTCATCTTTTATTTCAGTAAGTATCATTGTTTAACATTAAAATGTCCCTCTGAGGCTTCATGCCCATAGGAGGGCTTTCAGATCATGTCTAATCATGGTATTCATCTTGCTGACTTGGAAATAGGTGATAAGAGTTGGTCAGAAAACACAGGTCAAGGGAAGTATAACCTAAATAGGCATATTTTTCCTCCCTTCTCTCACTGACTTATACAACATACACAATTTTTCTCCTTAGAAAACCCTTCCATCATATCTTGCTACCATGAAATCAGCCAACTATGAATTTAAAACATGAACCAAAATAAGCCTTTCCTCATTGAATTAGCAGGTGTTGGATACTTTATCCCAGTGACAAGGTAAGTGACTAAGGTAGTGGTTCTGTTGTGACATGAGAAATATTAGAATCATGATGAGATGTTAAAATTTCTAACCAGAGCACAAAAGTTTATTTGGTAAGTATTCATTAGGAATAGGATATAGCAGCAATATTCCAGGTGTCATCTACTTTTTACTGTCCCCTGAATGTATAGCTGAAATGCAAACAATTAGCTTTATATATTCTTTTTATACAATCTGAACATTTGGTGACTACTTAGTCAGCTAAGAATAAGTATAACAAAAGTGAAATAATTTTTCTAAACATTTTTCTAAGTAAAAGCAGGAGCTTTAGAAGCATAACTTTATATAAAGACTTCCCCCAAAAAAGCTATACTTCATAACAGATTTTTCACTTATTTTATGTGATAATCCATGTCTAGTGAAAGATTCCTTAAAACAGGATCAAAAAGTCAGGAGAAAGACCTAAAAGTTATATTTCTTACTAATATCGTACATATAAACCTGTGAGATAAACAACTTCCATAAAAGTTATATATGATAAGTGGAATTTTCCAAGAAGTAAAGAATATTTTAGAGAGCTGAGGAAATAGCTCAGTAGACTAAGCACCTGCTTAGGCAAGCCCAGGTACTAGGATTTGATTCTGGAACCACAGGCTGCACAAGCCCTGCCTCCAGGGAAAGCTGAGCCAGCCACCTTTGCCACCAAAGGTAACAATCCATGCCTGTAATCCCAGTGCTGGAGAGACTGAAAATAGGAGGATCACTATGAGTCTGAGCTGCAACGTGAGACCCTGTACCAAATACATAAAAAAATAATATTTTATAAACTTTATTACTATAAGACAACAGAGTAATAATTATTCCACAAAGATTTTTATAGGGGCTTAGGTAGGATTTATGCAGGTCTTCCTTATTGAAATTCTTGAATACTCTCTAATATTGAAAATAGAGAAAATTAAATTACAAAATTATTTTCATGTACATGTGAACTGTATCACTATACTGTCTTTAATAGTCACACCTCATTATTGATTGTTGAAAAATACAGCCCATCAAGAGAAATAGATACTTTCAAAGTCACAATCTAAGATTAACTAGGAACCGAACAGTTCTAAAATAAATTTTGGTGAGTGTACAGATGAATCATCAAAAAGTGTCTTGTTTTAAATAATATTTTCCTGAAATTGTAAGCCATCTCACTTTAAAGTTACTTATAAAATGAATGTAAAAGGTTCATTCATTGTTGAAATGGAAATAGGTGAACAAATATTTTTAAAAGATGTTCTACTAAAAATGTGTTTATGGGGGGAGGTGGGAGAGCTTCTGCCCCACTGGACCAGCTGAACACCTCCAGAGCCAGATCAGACCCAGCACATGAGACCTTCCGGTGTGTTCTCAGGACCCCTCTGGGCCCAGCCCAGGCCTGGCATGTAAGTGGGACCTTCTGCCATGCTCTCCAGACACTACTGTGTGTGTAGGAGAACTTCCACTCCGCTGTACCCACTGGAGCCCTCCAGATCCAGTCCAGGACCTGCATGTGGAGGGCAGAGCTTCTGTTCTGCTGCACCTGCTAGACCCATCCAGAACCAGCCCAGGCCCATTATATAGGCCAAGTGTGAAACTGTCCAGCTGAAGTACCTGCAGAGAGGCT
Organism: Ctenomys sociabilis; assembly: GCA_004027165.1. Taxonomy (NCBI): domain Eukaryota; kingdom Metazoa; phylum Chordata; class Mammalia; order Rodentia; family Ctenomyidae; genus Ctenomys; species Ctenomys sociabilis. The sequence continues at coordinate 15,219 of PVKA01025417.1, read as the reverse complement.
AGGGGCCTGAACCACCCAGCTAATCCAGGAGCAGAACATCTTGCCAGAGGGGAACAACAGGTTCACTCCCAAAAGCTGCAGTAGAAAGAACCTGAGCACAGCAATGAGACACATAACAGGTACATGGGGACAAGTTCAAAATCACAAGATCCACACCCAGTAAACTGAGACACTTTGCTACACCAGATCAATAAGAACATCCTCCCAATTTCTCTCTTGACTGATGGGTGGCAAAAGGCAACTGGGATGATCCAGTCAGTCTGGAAGACAACAGGTGCATCAAGAGCAAGTGATCACACAACACTTAAGAAAACTAACTTATATACAAATTCTCAATTTAATCTCTGCTTAGCTATACAGACAGAATGCTTGCTCTTACTGTCTAAAATTTAAAAAACCCATTAGTTACAAAAGTTAATCAACTGCTAAATATCACTGAAGATCATTAGTATTCCTAATTGTAGTTCTGTAAATACAAAACTATAACAACCTAAACCATATAATCTCTCCTAGGTAAGAATTTCACAAGATACTAAGATTATAACTACACCAAAGCTTTACACCAACAGTCAGAGGACAGTGCTATGCAAAATGACAAAGAGAAAGAACAAATGCAATCTGAGGCCCTGAACCCACCCAGAACAAATGCAAGAGACACTACCACAGAAGAAATTGGGAATCACACAGCTGAAGTCTCTGAATTATTAGCATCTGAAGTGAAGAAACAACTGCAGAAATATAGACAAAATCACATCAGAGGTAATCTCTGAACTAAAAAAAGAAAGGATAACTATAATGAAAGAATTAATAACCTATTCTAAAGAAAACACTGATAAAAAATTACAGAATAGAAAAAAGATGGAATCTTTGCATGATTTATATAGCAAAGAAATAGATCACATTAAGCAGAGCCAAAGAGGTATACAGGAACTTAAAAATTAAATTCCAAGATTGCAAAACTGTTTGAAAGAAAGTGAAGGTACAGTTTCAGATGCTGAAGACACAGTCACAGGTAGTGAAAAAGAAAGAAAAGATCTTTTAAAAACAAGGATGTGGCAAAAAATAATTCATCACCTGCAAGACGATGCAAAACTTAAAAACATGAGACAAATAGAAACCAATAAGAAATAAGGAGTCAGTACAAATTATATAAAAAGAATATGGGCAGTAATAACAGCAGAAAAATTGCCAAACATACAGAACTCCAGAGAACGTCAGACCACATAAAAATACACCAAGACATGTAATAGTCAAGCCCAGAAATCTAGTACAACAACAATATACTGAAAGCTGCTAGAGAAAAAAAAAAAAAAGATCACATTTAAAGGAAAACCTATCAGAATAATGCCAGACTTCTCTTCACAAACCATGAAGACAAGAAGAGCATGGAGCAGAATACTTCAAGTCCTCTATGAAAACAACTCACCTATTCAAGGGGGAAACCCAGGAAACAACTTAGGTGTACTTCTTGCTTTCATCATGTAAGACAAGCACAAAAGCACCACCCATGGTTCACAGAACACTGGACCATGCACCCTTGAAAAAAGCTTTGCCTCCTTCATCACAAGCAGTCTTCCTCCAACAGTCAATCGCGCCTGTGTACATGATGTCAGTTCCTTTTCACCCTGACTTCATGATGCGGTGGGAATGGTGTCAAATGGAGAGGAAGTCAAGCTGGCAACAGCAATGACAGACTGTGCAGACTGTCATACCCTGAAAAATTCTCTGCAGTTTGATGGAGAAGTGAAATACTTCCAAGATAAATAACAACTAATTTTGGGCCATGGCGATAGCTCAGAAGAGTAAGTGATCCCCTGGCAAGCACAAGGGCCTGAGTTCAATCCCTGGTTTCACCAAAAAAAAAAAAAAAAAAAAAAAAATTCACTATGAGAAAGCCAAGCCTTCTCACACTACTAAAAGTTATTCTAGAGAGAGAACAAAATCCAGTTTGGGCACTACTTTGCAGGAAACCTAGCATAAGGAGCACCACAGGGGCCACATTCTTGTGCTTTGTGTACCCTCTTGATTTTGCCCATACCTGTCTAGCAGCCAGTGTGAGTAAAGCTGGAGCCAAAAGGAAATTCAAAGACTTTGGTGACTGCCTGGTTAAAATCTACAAATCTTATGGGATTAAGGGCCTGTATCAAGGCTTTAATGTGTCCGTGCAGGGTATTATTGTTAGGTCTGAGAAGCCCACCGCGTGAAGAAAGACTATAAGAGACGTCCTCTCATGTAAAAGCAAGGGAATTTTATTTTTCATGCATGCATGGGGCTCACTGAACGCGCAGGAACAGAGAGCCCCGAGCTGACTGTGGGCTGGGTTTTGAGCCGGAAGACAAAGGGAGGAGGGGCCTTGTAAGCGCAGTTACAGAAGCGAATGGCATTGGTTAGTTTAGGTTGACCTTTAAAATAATTGGTGGGTTTGAGAATATATGGCTTTTAGTGAAACTAAGAGGGGCAGGCAAAAGGACAACTATGAGTTAACTCTGTGGTTTTGACTGTTTTTAAGACTGGCTGGGTCACAATGGCCTGTCTTAGGAGAGTGTTCCCAGGCTAGAGATTAAATGTTTTTCTAAGCTATGCCCCAGCTGAGGTTTGTGTGTCCTCTTTGTTTTGGGAAAGGTGATTTAAGCTCTATGGCCATAGCAGACATAACATCAGGCAGTATCTGTACAAGCTGACATGGTTTGTTGATGTACTAAGGTGGCACATACAGAACAGGATGGCGGCGCAACCTCATGTATGCTTTTAGAAATTATTTGGGCTTTACATTATCACCTACCGAGCTGCCTACTTAGGTATATAGACACTGCAAAGGGAATGCTTCTGGACCCCAAAAATATTCTTATCATCATCAGCTGGATGACTGCACAGTCTGTCACTGCTGTTGCCAGCTTGACTTCCTCTGCATTTGACACCATTCCCACCGCATCATGAAGCAGTCAGGCACCTTAAAGATGGCGCCTGTTTCCGCCTTCCACCCCCTACGGGGTGAGTGCTCTCGGTAATAAACAATTCCCTATATGGCTTGGGCAGTGGCTGCGGCGCCCCTTCCGCATATCTGGACCTATTGGCTGCGCCCACGTGTCACTCCAGGATTGGATGCCTTGTGATATATAGCTTGTAGGAGGAAGGAGAGGAGAAGGTCGACGGAACAATAAAGCATTGCAGAGACAACCAGTGGTCGCGTCTTCCTTGCAGGCGAGGTTGCGCGCGACACTCAGGGTGAAAAGGAACTGACATCATGTACACAGGCACAGTTGACTGTTGGACGAAGACTGCTTGTGATGAAGGAGGCAAAGCTTTTTTCAAGGGTGCATGGTCCAGTGTTCTGTGAGCCATGGGTGGTGCTTTTGTGCTTGTCTTACATGATGAAAGCAAGAAGTACACCTAAGTTGTTTCCTAGGTTTCCCCCTTGAATAGGTGGGTTGTTTTATATAACAGATCTTGAGCACTCCAAACAGACTCTGATGTCTGCTTGTTGTGGCGACTCTGTACTGCCTGACAATGGGAAGCAATAATATTATTCTGACCAGTTTTCTTTTAAGCCATTTCTATGACACTGATAATGGTACTCAATTATATTTTTTAATTCAGTCACTCCTAATAACAAATTTGAATACATTAAAGTATTTAAAACAAGAAAAAACAAAGAAGTAAAAGATCTATTCAATGAAAATTACAGTACTCTCAAAAAAAGAGATTATAGAGAATTTCAAAAATGTAAAGATGTTCTCTGCTCCTACATAGGAAGAACCAACATTGTGAAGATGGCCATACTCCCAAGTTATTGTACAGATTTAATACAATCCCTATCAAAATACCACCAACATATCTCCAAGACCTAGAGAAAACATTCCTAAAATTTATTTGGAACCAGAAAAGACCTAGAATAGCAAAGGCAATCCTGGCCAACAAAGACAAAGCAGGAGGCATTGCAATTCCTGATTTGAACTTATACTACAAAGCTACTGTGATAAAATCAGCATGGTATTGGCAAAAAATAGACCTGAGGATCAGTGGAATAGATTAGAGGATTCACAAGCAAGTACAAATGCACTCAGCCACCTTATCTTCAACAAAGTCACCAAACATGATTACTGGAAGAAAGATCACTTATTTAACAAATGGTGCTGGAAAAACTGGCTGTCTACATCCCAAAAATTAAAACTCTATGCAGGTTTATCAATATTCACTGAACTAAAGTCAAAATGGATTGAATCCATTTTGGAAACACTAAATATCCTGGAAGAGAATATAGAAGGAACTCTTGAAGATATAAGGGTAGGCAAAAAGTTCATGAACAAAAATCAAACTGCATAGGTAACACTTCAAAGAATTAAGAACTGGAACCTGCTTTTATTAATAAGTTTTTTGCACATAAGAAGAAAATAGCAACATAATTAAAGACAACCCACAAATTTAGAAAAATTCTTAATAAATACTCAGACAATGGTCTTCTCTCTAGAATTTATAAAGAACTAAAAAACATTAAGACCCCAAAATTTTAAGACCCAATCCAGGAATGGACATCTGAGATGAACACATACTTCTCAAAGGACAATATTCTAGAAGCTAATAGATACATGAATACATCCTCCACATCACTCGCCATCCATGAAATTCAAATTAAAACAACACTGAGATACTGTCTCATCCCAGAAAGAAGGGCTATCAAAAAGAAATCAACCAACAACAAATGTTGGCGAGGCTGTGGGGAAAATACTTTTCTCCACTGCTGGTGGGAATGTAGACTGGTGGTATCATTATGGAAATCAGTATGGAAACTCCATAAAAAACTAGGAGTGGAAATCCCATTCAATCCAACTATTTCCCTACTGGGAATTTTCCCAAAATAACTGAAATCATATAATAATGATGCATGTGCACCTATGTTTAAAGCAGCACAATTTGTGATAGCCAAATCTTGGAAATCACGAAAATGCCCATCACCTGAGGAATGAATGAAAAAGATGTGGTATTTTTATGCAATGGAGTATTGATCAGCTATAAAGAATGATAAACTCAAAGCCTTCATATATAAGTGGAGAACTCAGAAAAAATAAAAAGTGAAAGATATAACAAAATAAATGGAAAGTGATAATTTAGGGGTTAAACAACAAAGGTAGGGCAAGGAGAAAAGCTAGGAACCATGGCAGGAGCAAAACCATACATTTATATATATAAGATGGTTAAGACAATGGTCCTGAGAATCTCCATCAGGTTTTTGAAACTAGCAGTTAATTGGAAGCATTCTCACCTTCACACACTATATACCTGTGAACTAAGCAAATGCACCCAGCATAGCAATGCGTAATAGTAGGACCATGCTTGGAATGCCTGTCATTCTGGTCTTCTAAATGTATACTGCTTCTCATGTCATATCAATTACTGCTATGCTCTCTCTCAAATAAATATTTTTTAAAAAGTTAATGAAAGAAAATCAGAGACAAGAAAAAATACCATAGGACTGTCCTGCTACAATGTTGTATGTGGTTATGTTTCTAAATGTCTGTGTAAAAATGTACAATTGTTTATTTTATTTTCTTCCACAATCTTTAGGGATTTAAAGTTTAGAATATCCACAAATAATGGAAAATACCTGTTCCATGTTATGTCTAAGGCATTTGATATTCATACAGATAGTGATGTTAAGCTCAAATGCCTATGTTGTAGGGTAATAAGATCATTAAGATTTTCTTCTGGAGGGTTAACAAGTTTGCAAACCAAAAATTAGAGCAAAAGAAAGGCTACAAGAATAGCCAACATTGTGATCCTAGCCATTCAAGGTCAGGGAGGACTCAGGACATAGGAGAACCTATATTGTAACATCCTGTAACTCAATGGCATCCCAAATTTTCTGTTCAAGGAGATTATGGAGCCACATTGAAAAGTGATCAGTGATGTAGAGTGCGCCTAAGGACAGCCATGTGCTGAGAAAACATTCTCTCAGGCTTTCAGAGAAAGAAAATTGGTCAAGGAATGGCCATGACTCATCTATATGGCTGACACTGACAAAAGATCTATAAACTGCTGTACAGGGTTGCAGGGTAAATCCTCAGGGGATTTGACTGACCTTGTCAGATACAAAAGTTGCATTTTTGTTATATAGGTCTTGCTTTATCTTGGTCTTACCCATCCAGCAGAAAAGTATAAACAGAATGTATAAAAAGTAAAGCCATATTAATATGCTGAGCTGTAAAAGGCTCAAGTCAACTTCTGACATTGCCAGTTCTACAGATAATCAATTACTATTACAGACTATGGATTGTGCTGGATTATTTTGATGAATTCATGCACCTACAGTACATGAATGGCAATGAAATACCCATCTCTGACAAAACTAGACAAAAAGGGGGATATAAATGAAAGACAATTTTGTAGTGAAAAAAAAATACATATATACAAAATAGTTTGGATAGATATACTGCTACTTTCTCTTTGTTCAAGAAGAAAGGTTTGTACTAATAGTGTTTAGACAAAATATCATGTCTGAATATCTTGATATGATATGGAATATCTTGTATTACTATGAAAACAATAATATGCAATGTATTAATCATTGTCATTGGCCTATTAACCTGTTTTGAAACTGTCTCATTGCTATTTCCTTCTCAATAAAGTTAATTTTAATTTTTAAAAGTGGGTATACCTGGGCCAAGGAGACAGCTCAGTGGAGTAAGTGCTTGCCTAGCAATTGCAATGTCCTGAGTTCATTCTCTGGTACCACCAAAAATAAAAATTAATATGTGTTTACTTATACTTACAACACTGAGTAGTTAATAAGCTATAATCATAGAGTATCTAATTTATTGAAATTATGCAAAGATAAATTTAATACAATAATAAAACTAGTAGAAGTACTAAAGGATCCATATTTTACAATGTGACAATAAAGCATAGAATAGGAAATTAGAGTGCTAAAATGATTATTTGCATTATTTTTTTAAAAATTTCTCTATTCTTTCTTAAACAATTTTTCTTACATTAGTCTTTAATTTGGCCATGTGATTTACTGTAGCTAATGGAAAGTACTGGTATTGCTATAGATAGATTCAGCTTGGATTTTACAATCAGCTTATCAACTGACAGCAGTACTTACCCAATATGCTGATTGTAGGGTAAGACATATGAAAGAAACCGAAACCATAAGATCTATTTACCAGTTCAACGGATGATAAATATGAAATAAACCTGAGTTGAGCCTCAGGCAGGGAAACTTCAAGTCTAGTCCTGCTCAACAGATTTCCAAACAACCTTTACAATCATCAGCATGAGAATAAATGATGGTTCTTTCAATTCAAATAATTTATCTCATGAGACCTAGAAAGAGTAAAGTATAAACTGACAAGTACAAAGCTCTCCCTAACAAGAAAATTAAATATAGAGATCATGTAGACAGATTAATTTTTGTTCCAATTCTTGTATGTTTGAGTTTGTTCATCATGACTTTTCTGAAGCTGGTTAGCTGAAACACCATATCTGAATCTAGTTGAATATATTCATTAATGTGTGAGTTCAAGGAATCTTGATATTAGGTGAAAATAAATACAATAGTTATAGGATGCAAAGAGTTATGACCTACAGTTCATAAACAAGGGATGTTATGTTCTCACAAATATACCCGAGGGCCAGGTAAATAGCTCAGTGGCATAAGTGCCTGCCTAGAAAGTGTAACATCCTGAGTTCTATCTCTGGTACCAAGAGAGAGACACAGACAGAGAAAAGAGAAAGAGAGAGAGAGAGAGAGAGAGAGAGAGAGAGAGAGAGAGAGAGAGAGAGAAACACCCTGATTTTTTAAAGAAATTTGGAGCTGGTATTAACATTTATGAATTTATGAGTTAAGAAAATATAACATTTTAAGAATGATTGATAATAAAAATAAAAGTGTGTCAGAAATAAAAATTCTAGTGGTTGATTTAGACATTTACAATCATTTATTTTTGATATTGTAATTTTGTTTCTACTCATATAGTTTTGACACATAAGAATGTGAAATATAATAGTCACTGAGATACCATGTGAAATTCACTTTGTTAAGAACAAAAACTTCCTTCCTAAATCACTGAAAGATTTTATGGTGAAATATGAAGACAGGGATGAGTTGAGATAGCTATCATCTAATCAAATCCGAAGAGATTTGCTTATCATTCACACACATTGCCTTGAATTTTGAGTTACATCCTATAATTAAATCCAGAGGGAATGGGTTATAATTCTCCCTGATAACCAATCTTTCAACGTTTTACACATATATTTTGGGAATGTCTTGATTTAATAAAGCTAATTGGTTTCTGTGGGAAATACAAAAGTGCATTTTGAGAAGATTTGCTTTTATTGCACAGAACATTTCTTTGGTATATTATTAACGTGCAAAATAAGAAATTGATACTAAGCATAAGTAAAACTATTCCTACAGCTAGGGAATAGGTTGTGTTACATTAGGCTTAAGTCAGTTATCTGGAACATAGATTGGATGTTTTTAAAAATTGTATGCCTAAAGGTTAGTAATCCAGGAAAAAAAAAAAGCTATCTAGACTCCTAAAATAGTTTATATTCTGTTTGGATTTAAAGGAAACAAATTCTAATGTAAATGAATTACAGACTATGTATTAACAATATCATCATGGAAGAATAATTCAGAGCTTCACTTTTGTTTAGGAAATTAAGCGCCTGTACTGTAAGCCAAACCTAAAACAAACTATTTGATATTAGATAAACAACATAACAAGCTGATAAACTGACAGAATTTAAAGTATATTAGAGGAAGTCAGAGATCTGAAAAAAGTATAGTTGCTTGTGTTGGAAAAATAGGATTATACAAGAAAATGTTCTGAGCAAATGTCTTATTTACTTTTTCTCATTGCTGAGACAAAATACCTGGCACCCAAATTTAAAGGGGGAAAGCCTTGTTTAGCTCACAGTTTGTGAAGGCTCCAGTCTATACTCAGACGGTTCCAAAGCAGGATGGCCTGGCTGAAAGTCAATCAACTGTGTGGGGTGGCAGCAGATAACAAAGCAGTACGAGCAAGCCTCTTTCTTTCGCTTATATTATGCACAAGCTACCTAACTCCAACACTAGACAATAAACCAATTACAAACTCCGGATTCAGCTGCCTCCATAAAGCCCAACCCCCATGACCACATGAGGCTTTGGGGGGATATCCAGACACAAATCTTAATGGCAAAAGACATTAAAAGTGATAAGAATATATCCAGAAAGAGGAAAAATTCTAAGCATCCGTATGTGAGGAATCATACTCCTGATTTTCTGCCTGTTGAAGAAGATGGCATTAATTTTGTGCTATTATTTTTATGCTAGTGGTTGGCTTTCTCTAGTTAAATGTGATTCTCCTGATAAAAGGAGCATGACACATTTTTACCAAAGTTATACATCTCAAAACAAAAGCAGTTCCACTAAGTTATGTAGAATTGTTACCATCAATGAGTAAATATTGAAATCCAGTATATTAAGAGTAGAACTGATCACCAATAAAGAGCATGAAAAATAAAATTAACTTACATTTTGAGATAAAATTCTAAAGGTTAAACAGTAAATTCTTAAGGTTGTGTTCATCTGGAAATAATATCAAGTATTTAGTGAGCTTCTTTTTTATCTGCAAGTTAGCTATAAGTGAAAACTTTATATCAACTTCGCTAATTTTGTGAGCCATCCAGAAAAATATGGTATTTTCTCTTTTCCAAGGGTGTTATGAGGAGCTCTGTTTATATGTCCACTTAGTAGGAAGAGCAAGGATCTTGAAACTGAAAGTTGGTCAGGAAGACTCTTTTAACTGAAGGAATAGTTAAGAGGTATAATATACAAAGTGGATATTATACCACTTTGAGTGGATACTAAATCCAAGTGAAAAGAATTGAACTCAATTTTCATATCTGAGTTAGCATTTGACAGTCTTTGTGACAACATCCAGATTCACACTCTAGTAAGCATGTATGAGCAGGATTTTTAAGCATGTTTGTAAACAATTCACTACCAGGAAATTATCTCAGAACAGTTTTTCCCCAGAGTCTTATTGTTTGAATCACTGGGACTCAGAAAGATAATGGAATGGATTAAAGAACAACAATACAAATGAAAGACCAAAAACAAGTTGCTTTTTTGAACTAAAATAGCTTCCTTGGTAGGAGGTTGCTTTCTGTTTGTTAGGACATTTTGACTGAAAGATAAACTATTCAGTTGTAAGGCAATATTCCCCCAGGGCTAACCATAGACCAAGTCACAGTTCTGGCACTTTATTTGGAAGAAAACAGATTGATTTTAATTTGGCCTCACACACAAAGTCACTATCCTAATTTTACAGACATAAATCTTTGCTTGAGTAATACTGGAAAAAAGATCATTTAAGACTATATTTAATTATTCTGGGTTATTATGTAAGGAGGACTGTCTCTTTCAGAATTTATAATTTAGTACTTTAGAAAGCATTTCAAGGGACCGGGAAGATGGCTCAGTGGAATAAGTGCTTCCCTGGCAAGCACAAGGGTCTGAGTTCAATCCCCAGTTCCACAAAAAAAAAAAAAAAAAGAGAGAGAGAGAGAGAAAGAAAACATTTCACCACCATTTAATTTCAGTTAGTTTGATTAAAAAATGAGAGCTTTAGACTCAACTTTAAGGCCCTTAATACTTTTTATACCAGGATAATTTTGAATCCAAATGTCACCTGAAATACAATTCTTATTTTAATGGAAGTAAATTTTTGGAAAACTGATACATTAGTTCCTTGGCCTTCTCAAACAAAATACTAGGAACTGAATGGCTTATAACAGAAATGTATTGTTACATTATTCTGGGGGTCAGCAGCTGGAATCAAGGTGCTAAAGAATATTTTTGTGCTTCTCCACTTTCATCATCACATGGCATTTTCTTTTTTTTTTTTTTTTCTGTATTTTTAAGGAAGGATCTGGACTCCCCCATCTTCCTCTATCCCGCCCACGCCCACCCAGCCAGAGACAGGCCTGAGATAGTGAGGCAGACTCCAGCAACCTCCTTGATCACTCCTCACACCTGCCCAGCCAGATAGACCAGCCGGAGACAGTGGGTGGGCTCCGCCACCTTCCTCGATCCCGCCCATGACCGTCCAGCCAGAGCTACTGGCCTGAGACAGCGGGTCGACTCTGGCAGCCTCCTGGATCCCACCCCAAACCCTCCCAGTGAGTGGGAATTTGCACAACTCACAAGGCTTCCCCCATCAGTGAGTGTGTGGTGAGTCTGAGGCAGAGCCTTTGGCTTCTTCCCACCCTCGCTACCCGGATACCCGCCCCCAAGCCCTCCAAGCCAGTGACCAGCCTGAAACCTCACCAACAACTCCCCGGATCCCCTGTCCTAAAGCCCGCTGAGTGAGTGGGGATTTCCCTGACTCCTTGGGCATCAAAGTTCTGTGAGTGGAGAGCTCCAGGCCCACCGCAGCAGAGAGACATTTCCCAGCAATCACCAGCCCTTAACCCATGGCCCCTGACCCAGCATAGTGAGTGAGGGCTCCAAACCCACAGCACCAGAGGTACCTTTCCCAGCCTTCTCCAATTCCAGCCTGCAGCCCTGGACCCAGCACAGCTTGGCTGACCCAGCACAGCCTACCTGGTGAATAAGAGCATCCACTATCCTTCTGGAAGCCCAGCGGACCCACCAAAGCCCAGGACCACCCACTTAGACAACGACCTGCCTTAGACAGGAGGGCTGACTCTAGCAACTTTCAGGATAATTGCCCCAAAGCCAGCCAAGATAGTGGGAATTTTCACTCCTCGATCTGCATCCCACTTTTGTTCGTGCTCGCCTAACCAGGGACCCAACAGAGGGAAACCACAGGAGCTGCAGCAAAAAGGAACTGAACACAACAGCTAGATGCAGGACAGGCATAACTGGATAATCTCAAACTTAATGAACTGGCACCCAAATCTCATTACACACTAAGGTTATACCTGCACCAAAGCTCTACACCAAAGGTCAGAAATCAGTGCTATACAAAATGACAAAGACAAGGAGAAAAATGTAATCTCAGGCCTTGAGTCCACCAGTGAGTGCAGAGAACACTAGCTGAGCTGAAATGTATGAATTAACAAATACAGAAGCAAAGGAACAACAGCAGAAAAGGATACAGGAAATCAGAGGAGAATTAATTCCTGATATAAAAAAGAAATATCTGAATACATACTATCTGAAATAAAGAACCAAATGCAGAAACATTGGGGGAAAAACCAATACTCCCACAGAACAAGTGTAGAGACTACTTTTCCAGCTGAAACGTATGAATTCACAGCGTCTAAAGCAAAGAAACAACAGCAGAAAGGTCATGCGGAACTCAAAGCAGAACTAATTTCTGAAATCTAAAAACAATTCTTTGAAGAAAAAGAATTCTTTGAAATCATAGTATCTGAAAAACAGAAACAACTCTGGAAATATACAGCGGAAGCCCAACTTGGAAGAAATTCTGCAGAAAAAGAATTAATAACTACCCCTAAAGAAGACATAAATAAAAAAAAATTGAGGAGATCAGAAATATGATGGATTCCTTGAATGAACAATATAAAAAGAAATATAAGGCATGAAACAGAGTCAAGGAGATATAGAAGAAATAAAAATATCAATTACAAGTCTATGAAACAGTTTGAGTGAAAGCAAAGACAGAGTTTCAGATCTTGAAGATGACGGAGCAGCTAGTGAAAAGGTGAGAAACGATCTCTTCAAAACAATGAGAATGCAGGAAAAAATAATCCATCAACTGCAAGATGATGCCAGGATGAACAATGTGAGAATAATTGGAATCAATGAGAATGAAGGAGTCAATACAAATGACATAAAAAGAATTTGGGGAAAAGCAATCAGAGAAAACTTCCCAAATATGAGGAAACAATCCAATATTCAACTAACTGAAGCATGCAGAACATCAAATAACTTCAACCCAAGTAAAAACACACAAAGACATATAACAGTCAAGATCTCACAAATCCAACAAAAAAAATATATATATATATGCTGAAAGCTGCTAGAGAAAAGCAGATCACGTTCAAAGGAAAACTGATCAGAATTATACTCAATTTCTCTACACAAACCATGAAGGCAAGGAGAGCATGGAGCAGAGTTCTTCAAGTCCTACACGAAAACAAATTCCAGGCTTCAAGTTTGAGGGATAAGTGAAACACTTCCACAACAAAGAGCAACTAAAGAATTCCATGCTGACAAAGGAATCCCTTCACAGGCTGCTGAAAGATGTTCTAGAGAGAGACCAAAATGACCAGAACTCCATGAATGACAATGGAAGGAATCCACTGAACAGGACAGACAATTAAACACAGGTTACAAAGGAGTAACCACACCAGGTAAATATCATGACAAACATAAGTCAACACATTTCAATTGTAACCATTAATGTAAATGTACTCAATTTACCAATTAAGAGAAATAGACTGACACAATGGCTTAGGAAACGAAATCCAACAATATGCTGTATACAAGAAACACACTAAACTCAAAAGGACATTCATAGGCTCAAAGTCAAAGGATGGAAAACAATACTACATGCCCCAGCACCTCAGAAAAAAAAGCAGGAGTGGCAACTCTGTTCTCAGACAGTCTCAACTTCAAACCAAGAATGATCAAATGACACGAAGAAGGCCACTATATATTGGTCAGGGGAAAAATTCAAGAGCAAGAGGTCACGCTCAGAAATATTTATGCACCAAACACAGAAGCACCCAACTATGTAACACAAATCTTAAGGGATATGAAAAACTTAATGTCTAGGAACACAATCTTAACAGGAGATCTTAACACACCCTTATCTCAAACAGATAGGTAAACCAGACAAAGAATTAGCAAGGAAGTAGCACAACTGAACCAGAGCTTGGAACAAATGGACCCTGTGGACATATACAGAATGTTCCACCAACCACAGCTGAATATACATTTTTTTTCAGATGGACACGGGTCATTTTCCAAAATAGACCACATACTAGTCCAGAGGTCATGCCTAAGTATATGCAAGAAAATATAAATTATCCCATGCACATTATCTGACCACAGTGCAATGAAACTGGAAATAAATGACAAAAGAAACCAGAAAAACCCATTAAATTTATGGAAACTCACAACGGTCTACTCAGCAATCAATAGGTCACAGAAGAAATTAAACAAGAAATTTAGCATTATCTAAAATTCAGAGAAAATTCAAGCACACTTTCCAGAATTTATGGGATGCAATGAAAGCAGTTCTTAGAGGGAAAATCATAGCTATGAACTCACACATTAGGAAAACAGAGAGGGAACAAATTAGCACCCTAATGTTGCACCACCGACAACTACAAAAAGAAGAGCAAACAAAACTATCAGCTCAAAGACGGGAAGAAATCGTGAAGATTAGAGCAGAAATTAATTCAATTGAGATGAAAAAAACAGTTCAAAGAATCCACAAATCAAAAAGTTGGTTCTTTGAAAAACCAAGTAAAGTTGATATGCCTTTTGCCAACCTCATCAAAAAGAGGAAAGAAAAAATTCATGTACAAGCGATAAGGAAAGAAAATATGCAATCACCACAGACGCAGAGGAATTCAGAAGATTATCAATAGTTACTTTGAGAATCTTTACACTCACAGAATAGAAGACATGGAAGAAATGGACAGATTCCTCGAAAGGTACAAATTATCAAAACTAAATCAAGAACATATAACAACTCTCAATAACCCAATAACAGCCAACGAAATATGAAATGTAATAAAAAGCCTACCGACAAAGAAAAGTCCACGTCCTGATGGATTCACAGATGAATTCTACAAGAAATTTATACAAGATAAAATCCCCACACTCCACAAACTCTTCAATGAATTTGAAAAGGAAACAGTCCTCCCAAAATCATTTCTGGAGGCAAGTATAATACTCATTCCAAAACCAGGGAAAGACACAACCAAAAAGGAGAACTACAGGCCAATCTCCCTCATGAACATAGATGCAAAAATACTCAACAAAACCCTGGCAAATAGAATACAGCTCATCATCAAGAAGATCATAAACCATGACCAGGTAGGATTCATCCCAGGGATGCAAGGATGGTTCAATATTCGAAAATCTATAAATGTAATACACTATATTAATAGACTGAAATCTAAAAACCACATGATCATCTCAATTGATGCAGAGAAAGCCTTTGACAAAGTCCAACACTCATTCATGTTCAAAGTCCTACAGAAAATTGGAATAGATGGACTCTA
>PVKA01025416.1:0-33061 GCA_004027165.1 Ctenomys sociabilis | reverse complement strand
ACCTAAATTTCACAAATGCACAAGAAAGCTTCATCTAGGACCCATAGAAGAACTTAAGGTGATTGTCTGAAGGAAAGACAGGTGTGGCCACTGACTTAGAAACCCAGAAAGATCCACTGGCAGGATCTGAAAAACACTGAATAGATCCAACAGCAAAATATAATTGAATGCAAGAGCTGAGACAAGACTTTCTTTCTTCCTAGTTTGATAGTAAGAATAGTTAGGGAGTGCAAATACCCCCATCCTCCTCATTTCTGTTGCCCAGCCAGTACCCAACCCCAAAAGGAACATTCTAGGAAGTCCCCACCTCACTCCTTAGTTCCTCGGGGCTCTCTTCCCACCCCAAGAGTCCTCCCTCCTTCCCATGTCCTTTTGATCTTTTCTCTTCTTCTGGTGATAATTCCTCTAATCTCTGTACTTACTCTGCCTGTGTACTTCAGAGACAAACTACCAGTAAACCGCTGTTCCCTTGCTACCAGATATGAAAAACAAGATGGTTATAATACTGTCACTTCTCACCACTGTT
Organism: Ctenomys sociabilis; assembly: GCA_004027165.1. Taxonomy (NCBI): domain Eukaryota; kingdom Metazoa; phylum Chordata; class Mammalia; order Rodentia; family Ctenomyidae; genus Ctenomys; species Ctenomys sociabilis. The sequence goes on along the minus strand of PVKA01025416.1, from coordinate 32,535 downwards.
TGCTTTTAAAGTGAGACATTTATTCTACCTCTTTGTGCCCCCTTTTTTGTATTGTACAGTCCAGATTTTTACACTAGTGACACAATATGATGTCTGCACATGCTGGTCTGATTTATTTCACTTACGAGTACGAGTCTAGTAGCATCCATTTATCTTTGACCATCTCGGCTGCTTTCTCCATGTCTTCTCTGTGCCCCTCTCCTCTCATGCTATGTCCCCTCTGCAGCCTGACCCCCTCCCATCAGGTGCAGGTTACCAGATGCCCCACCTAAGAGACAGGTTTCTATCCTGCTCTTTCCTGGCTACTTTGCTCTCTTGCCTTCCTCTCCTCCTGTCCTCCTTTAGAGACCAACTTCCACGTGCTCCTCATCTTCATTATAGAATCTTTGTCTACCACACTTCAACTGTCATTGCTCCCTGAATTCTGCTCCTCTGTCTCCCACCATCTTCTTTGTTGGAAGCAGGACCAATAGCAGCTACCAAAATAGCTTGGGAGCAAAAAAAAAAAAAAGTAGTCAAGGATTCAGTTCAAAAATATTTCTCAGTCTCGGAGCCATCCCAATGAAGTTACTGAGTACCTGCTACTGGGACATGGGCAGCATTCTGCTAGGCCACTGAAACCCAAAGAGCAATCTGCACATTGCCCATGTAGACAAGGTGACTCTAGGGAGGACATTCATTATTTCACCGATACTGTTCCTTAGGACAAAGCTAAGTTCAGAAAGCTAATCTAATTGATTTAAATTATTAAGTAAATTGTAGTGTGTAAGGCACACAAGGTGAAGGAAATGTTTTGCTGGACAGGTTGTGGGGATGCAAAATACCCTGCCCTGCAAGAGCTCAACAATCTAACAAGTTTGGATAAAGACGCACATGCAAACAGTGAAGGCAGACTGTAGTGTGGACAGTGAAGGGGGACTGTGCTCAGTGTCTGTCAGACTTGCACCTACCAGGAGAGATCCAGTTCTTGGTAGGATTTTGGCGGGCTTCTTGATGGGAGAATGCTTGGAAGGACATTTAGAAGACGCATGGCAGTTTAACAGAGGAACAGAGAGAGCAGGGCATCCTTCCTGGAGGGAAGAACAGCATCCCTGTTTGGGATGACAATAAGAAGGACTGCTAGAAAAGATGAGTGAAGAGCGCTACCACAAGCAGAATGCCAAAAGGACACCCAGGATTTGGGGGCAGTCCTGGCCAGGCATGTTCCCAATAACAAAGAAAGCCAGGCCCCACCCTTTGGCGGTCTCCGGTTTCTATAGGCTTATACAGGCAGGAAGTACAGAATCAAAACTGTAGGTTTTTCATAGAGCCAGGAAGATCTTGTGATTTGGAGAAACAGATAGGTTGAATGGGAAACAGAAATACAGTGTCCAAGTTGTCCCCATGGATGAAGAACCAGGAAGTGAATTGGGGCATCCTTGAACAAGTGAGGAGGCCATATAATGTAGGACAGGTTGGAAAAATAGAAATAGAATAAAGGAGGCTTTTCCAGTTTAAGAGAAAGGGGAGCTGTGTGAAGGAACACAGCAGAATGTGGGCAAGGGACAACCTGGCAAGGCCCTAAATGTGGATTTATTCTGAAGGCACCGGGTGGTACAACCACTTCTACACTATCTTGATAGAGTGGAGGTAGAGTGCAGGGAGAAGGGAGTAGTTGGGAGGGGACTGGGCAGAAGGTGAGGAGAAACTTAATTGGGGCCCTGAGGGTGTGCAAACAGGTTAATTTTGAGCGAGAAAGTGAAGACTTGATGATTAATGTAATGGGAGAAGAGAGAAAGAACAGGATAAATAAAATGCTAATGCTGAAATGCTACTCTTTGTGTAGCATTTCAAAAAGATGCCATTAGCATATCTTTGACCTAAAGTAGGAAGTAGAAGGAGGAGGAACTTTAAATTGCCAGCCAACCACAGTGGATTGTGTTGACTACTGTGATGCATGTTGAGCAAGTGAGATGGAAGTCCAGGGAAGGGGACTGCATTCTGGAAGCCAGGTGAGAGCTGAGGCAGTGAAAGAGGGTAGGAGGGTCCCATGGAATCATAGGGCGTGAGTCACTTAAAGGGCGACCAGACAAACAGGAGATGTTATGGGTTCTCAATATAGAAACCAGACCAGAATCCAACATTAAAATTTAAATATGAGCCTTTCATTACCGGGCCCTGGACCATTTGACTATTCTCATGCAGGAGCTAACCAATGGCCAGAAGCCTTGGAAGTATAGCGGTTTTAAAGATAGAAATCACATCCTGTTTGGCAAACAAATTTGACATAGAACAGTACCTTTAGGGACAGCATGACCATTACTGAGCATACATTTTTTCTGGGAGCATTGTTTTCTGGGAATTCTGTTTATTAATGATTTATCAACAGTACACAAAGCCTCCTCACAGTCTTACAAAGAAGCAGGGTCACAGAAAGTTGAGCAGAGTGATTTTTTACATTCAGTTTGACACTAACTCATCAGAGGCACTGGAGGAGTCAGAGGAAGCAGCAAAGAAACTTTGGAGAGGCAGCATGGTAGAAGAGAGAGGGGCAGCAGGCTGAGGGCGCCAGTCCCTGCTAGGAGCGGCAGCACCACCCACTGCCACTCGAGCCTCTGCCCCTCCCTGGCATCCACTCCTGACCAGAAGGGTCACACTGAGCCGAGGTGTAACCCCTCCCTCCAAGTGCAAAGTGACAGCTAAGCATGGCTGCTCTCACTCTCCATCCAGGGAAGTGGTTCATCTCTCCAGAGACAAAGGGACTCACGGGGATCTCTCATCCCTCAGGGCACTTAGGTTTCAGTCAGCTTAAAAGCACAGGTTCCTCAACCTGTCCACCGTGTACCACAGGATTTCTAGAGGAGCGGACAGCCACCAGAGTGTGCAGCCACCAGTGTGTCTGGACCAGCAGGCGCACAAGGGCAGGTTTCAGCTTTGGTTTTAAACACTTCTATTTTTTATCCTTTTTGAAAAATGAACACAAAGAGTTAGCATGAAGATCATTCTAGAAAATTTCATCCCCTAAAAAAAGATGGAGGGTGCTCCAAAACTACCCCTTTATGTAGGTGATATAGTTCATATTATTTTTCTCTTCTATTTTTAAACAATCTCTGGCAAAAAAAGAAAAAAAATCTTATTAAGGAACTTCTAGCATGTCTGTTTGTAAGGAAAGACAGCTATTTATGTGCCTCTCTGTAAGAAGGGGCTGGACTCATGATGACAGGCGGGGATACTCACCACTATACTAACGAGGACGGACCGCATGGACTCATGATGGACAGAGTGTACTCTACCACAGTGCTGGCTTTGTGCTGAGGGCACTGACAGGCCCTTTGCTGGCAGGCAGCAGTGGAGCTCAGCAGGGGTGAAAGGCAGCTGGTGCACAGCAAGCAGTCCCATGGTCCTGCTTGCCAGCAGTGAGCTAGCTACTCGTGTTTCTCCAAAGGTCCAATATGAAATGATAACCTGTCTTCCAATATTGAAAGCCACTGGCTCCTCTGCTCTCTGCCACCTCAGCAAGGTTCTACAAACTGTGGTGTGAAGACCCAGGCTCTGGTGGGCTCCAGGAAGAACAATACCATAGAGCTGGCTCCCATGACCTTCAGCCTAAAGCACCGGGAGGATTAAGGCAGCAGGAGGAGCAGGAGACCAGCACACTCCAGCAAGGCGGAGGGTGATGGAGCTACTTCCTGTAGTTCAGTATACCTCCTGGAATGAGGATAGATAACAAAATTTAGACTCAAAAATAACTTTATCTGTTTAGGAATCAGCTATCATTTATACCTATATTCTGTGAAACAAGGGTATAAACAAGCTTGCAGAGAATTCTAAACAACTCAAGAAAAAAAAGTTAATCCATTTTTTGATCCACTGAGTAAAGGAACTGGAGCTCATAAAGATCCAGCTTCATATTGAGGATAAGAGAGTCTCCTAGAATAGGAATTTTTTTAGGGGTCAGGAATGGGAATTTGGAAAAACAACATTTCGATTTCAATTTTTTAAAGTCAAGTAGCGTGTTAATGTGCTTTTCCTTGCAAGTGATTTGAAGAAAGCTTTTGGTGTGTCTGTTTGTAAGGAGAGACAGCTATTCACATGCTCCTCTGTAAATTAAGGCACTTTCATGTTTTCTAGGTTATATGTTTTTACAAGTAGCTGATAAAGAAGAATGACATTCTTCAAAGAAAAAAATGAACATATGCAAAGTCTTGCATGGATTTCTAGGATGTTCAAAACACCCATAGAATTTCTCAGATATTCTCATTAAGTATTCATATGTTAGACTTTTTCAAGATAAATATCTGAGTTTTTAAAGAAATAGCCAAACAAACAAAAAGGGACTTTAAAAATACCATCACATCTGTAATTGCAATACAGAATAATATTATTGGGTAGATTACTACCTTCTTGCATATAAATATATAATCATTCAGCACATATGCTTAGAGAGTCTGATATGTGCCAGGCACTGGGTAGAACTTACCCAGTCTGAGTTTGGAACTGAGGGAAGCCGTGGGCCCTCTTGGCTGGGCAGGAATCTACCCCAGATACCCAAAGCACCTCGTGTGCCAAGGAAGCGCTGAGCCTGAGATGCAGAGCACTCACAAGGTAACCGGAGCCATGGCCTCAGACACATACACAACCTCACCTGCTTTTCTGCTAACAGTGTCTCCCCTTGTGTCATCCTTTAAGTGCTAGTGTCATTCTGCTGTCTTCTACTGTATGTCTACCTGCTGGTGATTTACCTCTTGCTAATGTTAAGCACTCTCACCCATGAAAATGCTTGTCTATTTCACCAAAAGACAGAAAAGGCCAACAGAAGTGGATCTGAGTTCAAATCAGCCACTGACTAGCCCTGTGCCTCTGGCCAACACTTATTCCTGTCTGAGTCTCAGTTCCACAGTCTGAAAACTGGAGACCACAATACCAAACATTTCAAGAGAAATGTTTGGAGGGTTAAAGGAGATGTTTTTGTGGTTAGATCTCTCTCCCTTCCAAACATTCTGGGTGAACAGCTGGAGAAACAGGGAGAAAAAAAAACTCGTTTCTGCACTCAGAAAACTGGCCTGATTGACAATTGCATGGGGAGCTATTCTTCTCCTAAACCAGTGATGATGGGCCTATGTCATGTGTGACACAGTCAGCCATTTGTCATCATTGAAATCTATAAAAGGTCCACCATCATTGTCATCTAAACTATACCCGTAATTATACAGCAGTCTGATAAACTTTCCTCTTAGATCAATATTTATCTACCTGCCCCATTTTCTGCCCACCCAACTATCCACCCATCTCTCCATCCTTCCCTCCATCCATGTATCTATCCCTAATGAGTACCGTGCATTTACTCCTTTTCATACACACGGGGCTTCCCTGCCCAGGCAGATACGTGCGGTGGTCCATTCCTAGAGAAGTTCAGCTGTCTCTTGATTAGTGGGTTTACAAGGTCCTACAGCCTTCATTCTATGAAGACAAAGAGAAACACCTACTAGCCAGTGTTATGTGAACTTATTTCTACAGACAATAACATTCCACTTGTACCCTGTAAGACATAACAAGTAACACACTCCTGAAAGAGAAGACACCAAGCCAGGGAGATAGTTCAGTGCACTCCCAGGCATAAGCACCTGCTGAACAAGCAGAGGGTCCTGAATTTGATTCCCTGTCCCTTCACAGAGAGAGAGAGAGAGAGAGAGAGAGAGAGAGAGAGAGAGAGAGACAGAGAGAGAGACAGAGACAGAGACAGAGACAGACAGAGAGACAGAGGGAGACAGAGAGAGACAGAGAGAGGCAGGCAGGTAGACAGAGACAGAGATAGAGAACATCATCACTAGCTGAGCAATTTAAAAATGAATTTTAAAAAGAACAGCAACAACAATTTTCTGTGCACAAAATTTCATAATAGGTTCTTGTTTATTTGCTACCATTAAGACTAGTTCTTTCATAGGCAAATAAGTCATCCAATATCACTAACAAAAACATTTTCTCCTTAGAGAATAAAAATTTCTGTTGGGTCCCTAATAGGTACTAGTAGAAAAAAGGAATTGGGAGGGCTTGTGGGGGGGGGGGTCTGCCAAGACGAAACTTCATTTAAGGAAATCTAGGGGCTGAAACCTCTGATGGCACCAGTTTGACTCAAATAACCACTTACACTTCGAAATGTGAGCCAAAAAGAACCAAAAAGTAGGGTGGGATATTGGAGAAAGGACCATTTCCATTCATATAGCAGGCATGTACCCAAGCATTACAAGGTAAGGGCTAGTACTTTTCTGTTGTTTTCCCTTGAATGATATTTCACTATACTGGGCCTTTAAATACATGTGCCTTATTTCTGTGGAAGATGCTAAAACTCTGAGATATGGGGAAACTACACAATGATGCTAATTCTAAGCGAGAAGCTTTTTCTCTAATATACCTCAATAGGAAGTATGCTACGGAAATTATTCTGAAATACACTTCATTATCCTAACACCATTTTAAATCTCAAGTACAAGAGACCTCCACCGACTCGAGACTAATTGTCCAGCATGTGTCTCTCAGAATCCTCAGGCCCCTTCTTGCTGTGTGTTCTGGGCTGCTATGACAAAATATATGGGTGTTTTCAGCAATTGAAATTTATTTTCTCATGTTTTTGGAGGTAACTCACTACTATTATGGACTAATGGACTATACTGGACTATTTTGCTGAATTCATGCACCTACAATATTTAAGTGGCAATGGAATACCCATCTCTGACAAAACTAAACAGAAAAGGGGATACAAATGAAGGACCATTTTGTATCTGTATATACAAAATAATTAGGATAGATATACAGCTCCTTTCTCTTAATTCAATGAGAAGAAAATTTGTACCAATAGTGTTTGCACAGGATACCATGTCTGTATCTTGTACTATGAATAACCACTGTGAAGACAACAGTATGCAATGTATTAATCATTGAAACTGTCCTACTAATTGGTTTTGAAACTGTCTCATTGCTATTTGTTTCTCAATAAAATTAATAAAAATTAGTTAATTGATTAATTAATTGATTAGAACCTTTGGGGTATAGTTCAGAAAGACAGCCTTGGCCTCAACATGAAAAACAAAGAGGTCTGGGGGAGTTGTGTAAAACCCCCATTTGGAAATGACTCTCCTGCCACAATGAGAAAGAGAATATGCAAGCTGAATCAACCTGAATGTTTAACTGATAGGACTGGGCATATCCTCTGGGTGTCCCAATGGCTTCCTCCTTCATCCAGCCATGTCACCATCTCTGACAGGCAGTCCTGACCACCCTAAATAAGACAATGCACCCCAGGACGTACACATTGTATATGTACCTGAGTCAGTTTCCTCTATCATTTTGTTTTGTTCTTTCTTAATTACATTTATAGACTCCAGATCCAGTATCATGGCTTATAACAGGCAGGGATGAAACCTTGTTGGATGAACAGAACAAGTGAATGTTCACATGGCAACAGTCACAGAAAGTGTGACCGACTTTCCTCACACAAGATCCTTGTGTTTGTAGAACACCACACAGGCTGTCTGTGGGAAGTAAAGCATTAATCTTTATCATCTAAATTTCTTTTTACCTTAAATTACTATAATGAGCATGCATTGCGTACATAAAAGAGAAAGATATTTTTTAAAGAGAACATGCTTTTAAGTATTATCTTATCCTTACATCTGAATTGGTCTTCATATTTAAATGGAGAGACCTAAAAGTCCTCCTATCAACCGACCCCAATGTAACCAGTTATTCTCTAAATAAAGTAACTCACATGGAGTAATCCCCACCCTCACATCTCAGTAGACCATGGGAGACAGAAGGGAGAAAGCCAGAACAATTGTTTTTCTCACAGCCATGTAGGCAAAAATTTCCACCAGACCTATCATGGAGCAAAGGGCCTCTGCAAGACCTAGGCCCCATCCCACAGGTACCTTTCATTTTACACCACCACCCAAAAGGAGCCCTCAGCACCCTGCTCACTTTAGGAATCTATACGAACTATCTAAGGGCTGCCTAAGAGGCAATGAACACTACCAGCTGTAGGCTCACTGAAGCAAGGGCCAAGTCTTTTTTATTTCCTGTGAAAAAGTATACTGAGGTTCACACAATGTGCCTGGAATTTACTGTCACAAGAGCTTTGCCTTCCGAACACAGCATGGTACCTGGAGGGAAGGCATCTTGAGAAAAAGTAAGCAAAGTAGCAGATAACTTTACTTCTGATCTTTGATTTCTCATGCTTGGTAGAACTAAGGGAAAATTTTGAAAAAGTGCATGACAAAATGGAGGCCATATTTTAATGAGATCTCCCGCTCTGGACTGACTGCTCATAACCAAAGTTTCCCGGATCTACCTCTAATGATAAGTGAAAAAATGTCAGCTTTATGGCCTCACTAACATCATTCCTTAGCATGATTCAGTGAAATGAAACCCATCAACTACAGACCTATCAGCTCTGTTGCCCTAAAAAGAAAGCTCTTATACAGAGTCAACCACACACACACAAAAAACGATCTAGATGCCTTCCCCTCTGGGCTTTATAAATAGTGTCACCAAGCAAACTTCTTTTTTTAAGATGAACAACATTACGGTAAAAGATGGCATGTCATTAATCCTCCTCAAAATACTCCCTCTCACTTGAAACGCATTTACTCTATCATTCTTATTTATTTATTTATTCATTTATTTGGTACAGGGTGTCCCTACACACCTCCTAGTGATCCTCCTGTCTCAGCCTCCCCAGTTTTGGGCTTCCAGCCATGTACCACTATGCCCAATGTTGGTGGCCAGCTCGGCACTGGGCCTGCACAGTGTGCAGTATAGGGTTTGAAGCCAGGCCTACTGCACTTGCCAGGCAGGTGCTTAGACTGCTGAACTATCTTCCCAGCCCTATCCTATCATTCTTGACACTTTCAGTTTTTTCATTTTCATTTTAAGATCTTTATCACTACATGTTTGTAGCACACAATAATTACACGCATCGAGGCCATTGGTACAAGGACATGACATCCCTTAATTCTTTTTATTTTTCCTTGCCTTCCTCTTCCTCCCCCCTCTCTCTATCCCTTGGTCCTCTTCCTATTTACAAAAGACCTATCTCCCTGCTTCCTAGGGTGTTTTATTTTGCTCTTTATACTTTGTATTTCTCATTTAAGAGAAACCACGCAATATTTAAGCTTGTGTGTCAATTTACCTCATTTCTGATCACTTGGTCTGAGGTGTCCCAGATCACAAAATATTCTTTTATAGGCATAATATACTTAAATTTTAAAAATGTGATATGATTTCATTTTTGACAAAACTAAAGTAGAAAGGTTCACAACAACTAGGACATTAATGAACAATAACCACTTAATAAGTTGTAAATCTAAAGTAACCACTTTAAAATCTAATCTAGTACCCTGCTTCGACCTCTTTTTACACCTGCACAAGAAGAACAAAAGAGCAGACTCTATGAATCTGTAAATCCATTGACCTAAAGACTGTTCCTTAGAGAATCATAAAGACTGTTTCCTTTTTGACTCTTAGATCCAGAACAAAATCTCTCATAGCTATCATCCAAAACTGAAGGCTGAGTGAACAAGCTAGATTACCTCCCAGCAAAACTGAGCAAACCCAGTAATTTCCTTGGGGAAGCTTTCACTGTTTCATAGTTCATCCTGCTGTAATGTTGCAAGATCCCAGAAAGGCAGGTCTGGGTCTGCATGTCTCACACAGCCTCTGGAACACATCATATGAGACAGAGGCATATTTTCTGAGGACACATTGCTGCTAGTCTGTCAAATATTGAACTCAATTTCAGCTGCACCAAAAGAAGAAAGCTTGGGAAAAGGCAAACATTGCCATGCAGAACCTCACTGGAGAGAAGGTCTCCACCCCTTCACTGACTGAAAAGCAAGTCGCTCTGCAGGAAATCACTCCCTATCATAGGCCTTAATGTCAGGTCCATATGCGGTAGACCAGAAGTATAAACATCTATTACTCAATTTATAAAAAGAGTTCATCAAGCTCTTTTCAAAAGCAAAGACAATGATTTTTGAAAGAGCCTCCTGGGAGTAGAGCTCATTTATTATCCCCATTTTATAACTAAGTATAAATGACTATGTCCCACGAGTAATGACGTATAAAGGCCTGGAAGCAAGGTCTTCAAGAGGCCGTGACCATCTTCTGAGGCTCTCCCACCATCTGCTCCCTCAAAGTCTGGCTCCCAGCTGCTTCTCACAGAGGACTGAGTGCAGGGCCACCAGTTAAGTTTCTAGGATCTTGCAAAGCTGGGAAGCAATGTAAAGTACAGAAGAGAGACTTCAAATAGGTTTTTTTTGACTTGGTGTTTCTATGCCAACTGATGATAATCTACATCGTGCTTGACTGTCTAGTGTATAAACGGTATGGACAAGGCGGACGAACCCTTTTGGGATTAGGACACTATGCCATTGCTTCCCTCATTTTGCAGTATATCTCCTGAAACTTCTTCAGCCCATCCTTCCACTCTGCTCAGCCTACAACCCTAAAGGTATGTCTTAAAGTGACTAAAGTATGAGTCACATTCGAACAGTATCAAACAGAGCTGAAATGACCAACGCCCTCAACACACCTCAGGAGATGCAAATTTTTTCAAGTATTTCACATCAGAGATGTATTGATTAGAAGCACCTGTAAGAAGAGTACTTCATGGGAAGAATAATAACACAAACATCCAAAACTGACTGGGAGTGGTGGTGCACCTGTAATCCAAGCACTTGGGAGGCTGAAAACAGGTGGATAACTGAGTCTGAGCTGTGTCATGAGACCCTAAAGACCCTGTGCTAAATATATTTTTAAAAAATTTAAAGATCCAAAGCAGTAAGTAACAAAAAACAGACATATTTGCCTTTGGAAACATTTTTTATGTTTATGAGATCACTCAACTTCCTGATGATAAGATTCTTCTTCAGGTCCATATATGTAGCCATTATGTTACCTGCACTGATCTGGAATTTGTGTGCTCAGCTGAGGCTCCTGTCTCAGCTTCTGGCGTAGGAGGAACACAGTCCTGTGCCACCAAACCCAGTTCATGTTCTTGAGAATTTAGATGTATATCTGCTGCATTTTGGGCATTAAAAGTCCCCCACAGGCCCATGTACTGAAGGCTTGATTTCAGGACAGCACATTGGGAGGTATAGAACTGCTAGAATGTGGGGCCTCATGAGAGGTTTTAGGTCTTTGAAGGAGATTTAGAACACTGGCCCCTTTCTCTCTTTTTTGCTTCCTGGACTTGAAATGAATAGTTTACTATGGACCCAAAGCAACTAAAGCAATCATGGATTGAAGTGTCCAAAATTATGAGTTCAGATAAATCTTTCCTCTTCAGAAGCTGAATATTTCCAGTATCTTGCTATAGTGATGGAAAGGTGACTTTGCATCAGAATCCAGAGACTGCTCCCTGGAGCTCTAGCCCTCTAGCTGTCCTAAGTGTCCCTACACACAGCCCTCCCAGTTGCTTCTCCTTCCATCTGCTGCTCTGTTTTGGAAATTGCATAATTTCTCAGATTGCTATACAGAATGGATTTGAAGTCAGAATGGGCTTTTCCTATGACCTGATTGTATTACCCCAAAAAGAGTGGTTTTCTTTTTTAAAATGATCTCTCTCATAATCCTCAATGAGCTATCCTTAAAAAAAGCCAGATGTGCTATCGCAGCACTGTGGTGAGAGGAGATGTCTAAGTAAATGTAAAAGCAGAATTCTCTGAGCAAAAGTATAGACAACCTATGTAAAATAACCAGACATTCATGCTAGATAAACACAGGCTTCTAACATTTATCTCATGTATGTCTACAGTGAGAGTTACAGCTAAAGCCATTTTAACCTGTTACTAAACGAAGCCTATGAATTATAGTAGTGTAATATAATATTAAAATATTAATCTAAATATTGTAAAATAAAAATACTGTGTACTGTTATTTTATCACCTAAAATTCTAAATGAATTCTATTTAAACAGAGAAAGAAGATTTCTGAGATATATTGAATTTCAAAACTGATAGGTTTTTTTTCAAATGCCTGATTCAGGAGAGAAACAGGCAGAAGAAAAAAAGGAAAGGGGCTTTATTATCTTTGAGGGCACAGAGAGAATGTGGGGAAAGATGAGGAATTCTCTTGATTGGAACAAAGGGAGGCTGAGGCCTGTATGGCCTTCTGTCAGGAGTAGAGTTTGGAGGGGATGTTTAGGTCTGTCTGGGAGAGCTGATTGAGGGCCTTCCCTGAGGTGGCAGGAAGAGTGAAAGGAAATTGCACCCTGGGCTGAGTTGAAGAAGAAGGGGGAGGTGGTCTTAAGGAAGAGGGGCTTTAGTTTTAAGGGCTTCGGCCATATTGGATGATCACCATCATTATTTAAGCAATTTACACAGGGCCAGAACTTATCAAAAACAAGTTATAATGACATGCAGTGAGTGATCTTATTCATGCTACATGGAGAACATTTATATCGTATGCACAAGTATATGGAAATACATATAGGGAGAGTTGAAAAATTAGAGCCCCAACATTCTTGAAGTCAGCTCTGGAAAGAATCTAAAGCTGGATGAATGGAAAGGAAAGAAGCAAGTAAAGAGAAGAATCCAAACTCTCTTGGGCGTTGGCATTAAGAAAAAAAGAAAGAAAGGAAAATGGCATTCAGATCCCTCTTTGTTTTAAATTGGCCTTTCTATGTTTGCTTACCCTCTCCACCCTTCATAGCAAACCTGAGAGATGATTTGTGGAATAAGTGTTGGACACCGGCTTTTGTTTCATTTAAATGTTCTGCTATAACGGGGAGCCAGGTGTGGTGGTGCACTCCTGCTAATTCTAGCACTCAGCAGGCTAAGACAGCAGGCTCACCATAAATTTGAAGCCAGCCTGGACTACATAGAGAGTTCAGGGCCAGGCTTTCTACAAAGTAAGATCCTGTCTCAAAAGACAAAAAAAGTGGATTTCTCAGTTCCTCCTAAATGTACATATCTATTTTCCTGCATACATGAAGTCCTGATTATTGTATCTTAATTGTTAAATAAGGGAAAAATTATGGTAAGTATTGGGAAGAAAACTAGATTTTATTAAAATTTTATTTGACAGACAAAAAGAACAACAAAAATACACAAATTGGCCTTCATGAAAATTAAAACTTCTCTTCATAAAAGGACACTATCAACAGAAAGAAAAAACAATGTGCAGAATTAAAGAAATGTCTAAAAATCATATGCCTGATAATGGACTAAACAGAAAACTCCTAAAACTCAACAATAATGACAAAACAATTTAATTAAATGTGCTGCTTGTCATGACATGCTGGTTGCTGCCGAGCTGTCTCTCCATCATGTGTTAGTTTAAAAAGGAGGAGGGTGGTGAATGAAGGCAGGAGAGAGGAAAAGCAGTGATGTGGGGCCATCCTGCTATGATGCTGTATATGGTGAGATTTCTAAACTTACGTGTAAGCGTATATAATTCTTTATTCCTATTTTTAAAATATATTTTAATTTTTTACGTTATATTTTTTAATGACTCAAGGTTTATCATATCAATACTTAATGAAAAATGCCTGTTCCATGTTAAGCCTAAGATGTTTGATATTCAGACAGATAGTGAAGTTAAGCTCAACAGCCTAGGATGTATGTTAATAACAATAAGCTTCTCTTCTGGAGGGTTAACAACCTAAGTTTGCAGACCTAAAATTAGAGAAAAAGGAGGGCTGAAAGGATAGCCAATATTTTGGCCCTAGCCTTTGAAGGTCAATTAAGACTCAGGACATAGGAGAACCTGTAGTGTAACATCACGGAAGTCAGTTGTGCCCCAAATTTTCTGATGAAGGAGATTATGGAGCCACAGAGGAAAGCGATCGATGATCTACTGTGTGCCTAAGGAGAGTCACCCGGAGAGAAAACTTTCTCCCAGGCTTTCACGGAGAGCAAATTTGTCAAGCAATGGTCATGACTCATCCACATGGCTGACATTGACAAAGGATCTACAAACTGCAGTACAGGGCCTCAGGATAAGTCCTGAGGGGATTTGACTGACCTTATCAGATACAAAAGTTATATTTCTTGTTATATAGGTCTTGCTTTATCTTGGTCTTAACCATCCAGCCGAAAAGTATAAAAAGGAAGTATAAGAAGTAAATCCATATTTTTATGCTGAGCTATAAAGGACTCAAGTCAACAACTTCTGACATTGCCAATCATATGGAAATCCAATACTCTTATGGATTACTGGCCTGTTTTGGAATATTTTGCTGAATTCACACACTTTTAATATTTAAATGACAAAAGTAAACAAAAAAGGGGATACAAATGAATGACCATTTTGTATCTGTATATTCAAAATAGTTAAGATAGGTATACAGCTACATTCTCTTAATTCAATGAATAGAGGGATTTGTTCTAATACTGTTTGTGGACAGGATATCGTGTCTGTGTCTTGTACAGCAAATAACCACTAAGAAAACAATATGTAATATATTAATTATTGAACCTGTCCTACTAACTTGACTTGAAACTGTCTCATTGCTATTTGTTTCTCAATAAAATTATGGAAAAAATATAGATAGATAGATAGATAGATAGATAGATAGATAGATAGATAGATAGATATTAAACAAAGCAATTTAATTAGAAAGTGGGAACGGGCTAGGGAGATGGCTCAGTGGTCTAAGCGCCTGCCTGGCAAGTGCGAAATCCCAACTTTGATCTCTGGTACTGCGAACTCTACTGGCCTGAAACTGGGCATGGTGGTGTGCACCTGTAGTCCCAGTGCTGGGAGGCTGAGACAGGAGGATCATGATAATCAGAGCTGTGTATTGAGACCCTGTACCAAATAAATAAATGAATGAATGAATTTTAAAAATGGGCAAAGACTTCAATCAACATTTAACCAAAGAATATACGTAAATGATTGTTATGGTTTGTGTCTAGATGTCCCCCCAAAGCCTCATTCAGTTGTAAGACTGTTCTGCAGGTGGCTGAATCCAGAGTGTGTGACTGAGTCATAGTCCCATGCTGGGATTGAGGGTGGTTGATGGCTGATTCAGCTCACTGATTGGATTGGCACCACCCTAATCCCGGTAGACTGGATGCAAAATAAGGACTGGAAAGAGGCTCGTCTCCCTCTTTGTTGTTTCTCTCTTCCACTGTGAGCTAAATAAACTTTTCTCCTTTAACTTGGGGCATCGTGTATTTTTGTCTCAGGAACAAGAGAATTAAGACAACGATCAGTAAGTATATAAAAAGCTGCTCAACATCACTTTTAGGCAAATACGATTCAAAACTATGATGACGTACACCCCATATCCATTAAGATAGCTGCTATCACAAAAACAGAAGAGTAGCAAACGAGCATAGGCTGCAATGCAGGGCAATTGAAGCCCTGTGCACTGTTGGTACAAATGCAAACTGGGTCACCTTTGATGGAACACAACATGGCAATTGCCCCCCCACACCAAATAACAGCAGGACATGGTGGTGAACTCCTATAGTCTTAGCAGTTGGAGGCTGAGGCAGGAGTATCACCACAAGTTGGAGGTCAGCCTGTTCTATACACGAGTTCAAGGCCAGCCTGGACAACATGGTGAGACTGTGTCTCAAAAAAACAAAAAAAAGTAATAGCATTATTATATGATTCATCAATTCCACTTCTGGTTGTATATTCAAAGGAGTGGAAGGGTGAAGCACCATCTCCAAGAGGTATTTGTACTTTCATGTTAACAACATTATTCACAATAGCTAAAATATTATCCTAGTGTCTATCAAAATATGAACAGAGGAAATATTATGAACGTATGTATACACACATACATATACATTTGTATATCATATGAGACTAACTATTCAGTCATTAAAAGAAAGAAATTCTGATATATACTGCAACAGGATGACCCTGGAGAATATCATGCCATGTGAAATAAACCTGCCGCCTGTCACAAAAGGAAGAATACTGTGTGGCTCCGCTTAAATGCAGTACCTACTGTAGTCAAACCATAAACTTGGTGGTTGTTAGGGGCTGGACAGAACAGAAACAGGGAGTCACTGTTTAATAGATACAAAATTTCAGTTGTGCAAAATGAAGCATTCTGGAGCAGCAAGGTGTTGTGAACCAACAGAAATGTATTTACTTATTTTAATGTGCAGTTCCTTATCCTGGGCTGTAAAATTAAAAAGGCCTAAGATAGTAAGTTTCATGCTATGTATATTTAACAACATCAAGAAACTGGGGAAAATTTTTTATTTTAAAAGCATGCCTATCTTCAATGAACGTTAGATTACAATAGTATCACATGAGACAAAGAATGAATCAAACGATGCAATTGTGGGTGTAGGAGTAGTGGAAAAGATGAAAATTTTTCCTATGGAATTTTTTGCATTCAAATTTTATAGCACAAGCCATGAAAGTTATTTTTGCATTTATCCTGCCATACCACTAAGTTCCCCAAAGGCCTGTTTTAACCCTCTAATATCCAGATTATGCTCTTTTTAGGGCACATCTTGTCTCTCCTCAAGGATGTTGAGTTCTCCTCACATTAATGCATGTCTCTCTCTGCAAGTTCCAGGATTTGGCTGAGGATTTGGGGGAGGCCTTAGTCAGTCTAACAATGCTTTGTTATCACGTGTCTTGTGTAAGATCTGCAATCTCACCACGCATCAGTCACAGAACTGCTCATCTGCAGAGCCATGAGGCAGGAAAGACACTAGTGGGGGACAGGGAGGGCTTGCCTCACTGATGGTATCAATGGTCCATTAAATATTTTTGTGACAAAGGCTTTTATTTCCCCGTGCCACTATGTAATGCCAAGGTTCAGATAGGAACCCTGACAATGAAGCCAAGAGCCTTGCATCCAAGAACCTCCAAGTTACTTAGTAAGTGCTGCTGTTACAGACAACAAATTGAGCTCCCAGATCAGTCACTGTCAGTGTTCTCAGTGGTAAGTCTCCCACTTCCTTCCTGCTTTGCTCTGTCACTGAATTTACACAATCCACACATAATTGTGCATGTAATTCCCAAAATGTCCTTGAATCCATTCACACTTATCACATCCACTGATAACTGTACTCCTCATGTCTACTCTGGCTATCTCCCCACTTTACTCACTTGCATTCCTTCAGTGGATTCCAACTGGCTTTAGGAGACAGAGAAAAAAATCTTTGTCGTCCTAGAAAGTCCTGCCTAACCTCCCCACTCACCTCATAGATGTGCCTGCCTCCTTTCTGTGGTCCAGATATCTTCCCTCCAATTCTTTGTCAAGTCAGAGCTTTCTCACTTGCAACTATCATTGCTGGAGTGTTCCTCTTTCACCTCCTCCGCAGCACCAAAAAGCTCCTGATCCTCTAGACCCCAGGGCTCCCCCACTATCAATGATATATATTGTTGGTCACATGTATGTCTTGTGAAAATCCACCATAATTCACACAATTTTCTTGTATTTAAATTATATTTATTAATTGATACATAAAAGCAATATCATTATTGAGTACCATGTTAAGGTTTAATACGTGCATAAAGTTCAAATCTGGGTGAGCATACGTATATCCTCAATTATTTGGCATTTGTTCATGGTGAAAACATTCAAAATCTCTTCAAGCTTCCTGGTTTTTTTTCAGAAAGCATCAAAAAGTGAACTTATTTAACCATGCTCAGCTGATAATACAGCAAGTGGATGGATAATTCATGCTACAGCAGGCTGAATGAACTGAAAACAGGAAGTTGGTCAAAAGGAGGCAGAGGAACTTTGTCTTGTAAGAATCAGCACTGAGGGCTCCACAATCAGGCACCGCTCAATGTTGTATCTGTGATTAGAAATGTACATGACAGGAGTTCCAGGGATCTTCCGGATTCTCCGTTTAAAGTCCCAGTCAACTGTGGCCATGATATAACACTTGTGCTGAGTTATTCTTTGCACTAAACAGTTGTCTGCCTAGGTCCCTTTCTGTGTGCAAGGTAATCGCTCAAACCATGGATCCTTGGCAATCACTAGGATCACTCAATACTTTTGTCCCAATTTCTCCATTTCCGCTTTTACGTGATCAGTTACACAAGGGATACATCTGGCATACAGATAGTCCATCATCGATTGTACCAAGTCCAATCTGGCTTGGGTGGAGGAGTTGATAAAGGTGGTATCAATCAGAATCTGATCAGGTGGGCCCAGCTGTGTGCTCTACTGGAAGGACAAGCAGAAAGGCCATTGGGGGCTTCTCTTTCCTTTAAAGCACTGGGATCTTTCTTTTTTCTCTTTTTAGGTTTTTTTTCTTTAAAGGTTGCAAAGACAGTACTTTTTCACTGAGAACTGGTGTAGGAGTAGGAAAATTGACATTTGGCCAGTTGCCTCTGGTGGCTCTGGAGGAACAGACTGCTTCTATTTATTGCAGAGAAGACAGGGCTGTAGTGCTGCTCCTCAGGTCAGCAGAGCTCTCCACGGCACCTCACTCAACAAGGGCCAAGTTCGTAGACTGTAGCCGCTCAGTCTCTTGGCAGATGTTCTCATCCGCTGTATCACACTCAGCTGGGAATGCCTGAACCTTTCTCAACAAGCCTTTCATTTTTAACCTACTGTCTTTGAAATTTTCTGGTAGGATCAATGTGTCAATCTTCTCAAAGATCTTCGTAAACTGCCTGACTGTGGCTTTTACTTTCCTATCAAGTTTGCAGAGAGCTTCAGCTTGCAAATTCTTGGCCAGAAAACCCTGCTGGATTCCAGTAGGTTCTTTATTCAACTCTTCCAGGTGGTCAGCTATCTTTTCCACAGACTTTTCCAAATTTTTCAATTTCTTTAGTTCCACCTGTTCCTCCAGATTGCTCTTTTCACCAATTAACATGACTCCGCTGACAATGGCATCTCCATTTCCTTCAGAGATTTTCCCTTAAATATAAGCTTTTGAAAAGGCAGTGGAACCCCTGTGGCCTCTTCAGCAGCCTGGGCCAAGTCTTGGACAATTGGTGCAGTTCTGCCCTGCTGAGCAATAACATGAAGGTCGTGCTTTTCATTGCTGTGGGTGACGGTCACGCTAAGGCCGACAGCCACCATTTCCTGAGCCGGGGCCACCTCCTCTGCCTGGGTCACCTCCTCTGCCCGGATCACTTCCTTGCCCCTGGTCACCTCCTCGGCCTGGGTCACTTCCTTGGACTGGGTCACCTTCTTCTTCAACCGCGGCTGGCGGGCACCGGCAGCGGTGTCCCTGGTGGGTTGGTCATGATCCCTGGCTGCACTCCGAACAGACGGGCACTAAGAGGAAAGAGGGCTGTGGTGGCCAAGGACTCTGACCGGCCCAGCCACTCCGGGTCGCCTCATGGACTTGGCACTCCGTTGTGCTCAGCCAGAGCCGCAACATTGGCCTGCCCAGCGGAGGAACTCTCTTTTTAGGTTTTAATCTATCCTTTTCTTTGAGTCTCTCATCTCTGAGACTAAGTGTTTACTTCATGGTCACACATTTTCTTACTTTCCTTTGTTTCCCCATATTCACGCTGCTGTCCTGTTTCTTCCAGAATCATCTCTTCAAGGTATTTGAAACAGACAGTAAATTATTGCTGCCCATTGTTACTCTTCTGTGGAGTGGCAGAGCAGAGCATGCTTCTCCTAGCCAACCATAACCCTACCACCTGCTTACCAACCTTTCCCTACCTCTCCCTTCCCTCTAGCTTTCCCAGCCTCCAATAACCACCAACCCACTCTCAGCTTCCATGGGACCAACATTATTATATTCCTCCTGTAAGTGAGACCATGGGGCACAGTAGTGCCTCCGCTCACAAGCAATTCATTTCATGATTTCTGTCACTAAACAAATTGGTCACAAACTGAATCTAATTTCCCTACAAGGTTCAGTGTAAATAAGGTTAATCTATTCTAAACCATATATATTTTTAATCACAAAATTATGAAACCAGTACATGCAATACAGTACAGTATGAAGAGAGAGAACACTAACCTTGCTTGAGGTGACTTCTGGTGTGGAGGACAAGAAGGTGGATGGAAAGGATATTATTGATTGGAAAGAGAGTCCCCTCCATAAGGACAGTGCAGAGATTTCTTCAGGAGTGTCTGTTCTTCTTTGCCTCTGAGTTACAGGTTCAATTTTGACAAAAAGAAATCTATCTAATATGCTTGTTCTTTTCCTGCACTATATGAAATGAGACCACATTGTCATTCATCAGATTCAGCTCTGTTTGTTATAGTTATATTAGAGTAGTGCTTCTCAAAGAAATCCTGGAACTCGTTACATTTTCCATAGTGGATTTTATTGCATCACTGCTGCTCTCCTCCCTGTCTGCCTCTTCCTCTGTGGAATGCTCCTCAACAAGCACCTTCTGCTGCTCACTCTGGATCTGGAAAGTTCTTCCATCATCAGCTCCTCCCTGTGTTTGCATCATCAGTGTCCAGACCTGTACTCTAGGCCATGGACACAGGCCTTTCTGTGTATCAAGCCTTTCAAAGTCACCTTCAGTGCTCATTCTGACCATAGTTTCTTCCAGGCTGTTTAAGGTCTGGTATGTGTTATCTTCCTGGACTTTGTCAATGAGGTTGATGCCAGGGCAGACATATTCTTCCTGAACTCCTTCGGGGTCAAGGATGTCTCTTCAGTGACATTAAAGCACTTGGTGAAGAGTGCCTTTGTGTGGAGCCTCTTAAAGTTGCAGATCTCTTGCTGGTTCATGGACTGCAGAATGGGTGCCATGTTGTAGATGAAGAACTGGGTCTTCATGAAGTCACACTCAGCATCCATATCATCCACCAAGGGTGGGGGTTGTGCCAGGGCACAGTCCACCAGAAGGAAGCCCCTTTCAGGCAAGCTGGCTGTCAGAATAACCCACATTATTTCTTAACTTGGTGCAAGCAGCTCAAGCAGACATTCTATGAACAGCTGCCTTGGGCTCAAGCTTTTGCATTGGTCTCCACATGACAGGCAGCCAGGCTTTGTTCCCATTGTTCCTTGAATGCATGAAAGGGCTTAATCATAGGATCAGTGCTTGAATTTGTACACAGCAAGAGGGTCAATCTATCTTCCAAGGGCTTGTGCCCAGGCTGTGCCTTTTCCTCCTGCATGACACAGGTTCTGCTTGGCATATTTTCAAGAAGAGCCCTGTGTCATCACAGCTGAGCACCTGTTGAGCAGTGCATCCCTCTGCCTTCACGAATTCTGAGAATTCTTTCTTATTGACTTCTCAACAGCCTCATCAGAACTGGAAGCCTCACCATGTCCTATCACCCTGACGGTGCCATTTATCTCATGGAATTTATCAAATCACCCTCTATTGGCTTAAAATTCATCACTGTTGCACTTGAAGGGGGAATTTCTTGCATTAAATCAATGCAATTTCCTGGCTTTGTCACAGATCATAGCCCACCAATGCTACAGCTTG
Source organism: Ctenomys sociabilis (assembly GCA_004027165.1). Classification (NCBI taxonomy): domain Eukaryota; kingdom Metazoa; phylum Chordata; class Mammalia; order Rodentia; family Ctenomyidae; genus Ctenomys; species Ctenomys sociabilis. Next base: position 11,211 of record PVKA01025416.1, on the reverse strand, counting down.
CCAGCTGTTTCTCATTCAACCACACCAACAAGCTCTTCCACCACTTGTGTCCTCTGCTGGGTTAACATCGTTACTCCTTTTGCCACATCAGCTCCTTTGATGGCATCTTCAGTCTTCCAAACAGTTGAGAGTGTTGACTTGCCATCACATACTCGAAGGCCATAGTCAGCCCCAAGAATACCATGATCGTGTTTCTCTACAATTTCCTTCTTCAGTTCAAAGGTTATTTTCTTCAAAACCTTCTTGCAATTTCTTTACCTTCTTGCAATTCTTGCTGGGAACTGTTACTTTCGTGATGCCTCTGCATATCATTGTCAGCTTTGTTCCTGCTTCGCATGTCCTGGCTGCCTTCCTTACTGCTCTGCATGTTCTGGTCATCTTCGTCACCTCCGTGCACTTTCATTTGCCACCCAGGCTCTGCACTTTCTCTGGTGGATCGAGTATGTGCTTTAAAAAGCACACAAAAGAGCTTCACGGTAAGTGTGCACTGATCTGACTGTGGCCGAGGTCTCAAGTAGAGGAAACCATGACTACATGTCAGAGCAGGGAATGTGCCCATGGTTGTGTTTGTTACCTGATATGGAATTTACAAATGGAAGCAAATTTTTTCCCAGACTCCTCAGTTGAGGAACCAAATTGTTCATGAACAGAAGTGTTGGTTAACTGAGATATTACTGCACTTGTGCCGGTTTGTTTCATTTATCATGATAATGTTCCATCCTTGTTATCACAAATGATGTCATTTCTGTACTGATTTTCTAAAATGACTGAATACATTAGCTTCCTCCTAGATGTAGAATAACTGAAACACCAAGGTCTGGTTTATTTAATGTGGCACTCCACAGACAGATCAATGAATGCGTTCAGTAAATCAATCAGCCGGCATACCCACGCTCAGAGTTCTACCGCAAACATTTCCCATGAAAACCACAGAAAAGAACCATTAAAAATTAAAGCTACATTTCACAGATGCAGTTCAAAGGCATAGTCTAGTGTTCATGGCTCTGTGAATCAATGCACAGTATTTTGCAAGACTGAAACAGATACTCTTAGAATTATCTTCACAAGTCTTCCAAGGAGGCCCTTCCCATTGCCTTACCACATGCCTAGTATTGGAATCTTTGGTCTCTCCAGAAAGTCTCTGTCGACCTGGAGCTCCAGATCCATGTCCTCAGTTGAAACAAAATTACTGACTTCTATCTTTCCTATTGAAAGCTTCTTATGTTCTTAAATACATATGCATGTTTTAAATATTACAACATTTTCAGTTTTCCTACTTTTATATCTTTAGTCTTTGCTGTTTTGGTCAGCTTTTCTTTCTGTGACAAAATACCTGAGAAAAACAACTTAAAGGATATAAAGTGTATTTTGGCTCCTGGCTTCAGAGATTGCAACTGATGGTAAATAACTTTTAGACAAAGTTACTGTGGCAGAAGGTCTTGATAGAGGGCAGCTGTTTACCTCATGGTAAGGGGGCAAAAGACTCAGAGAGCTTGGATATCAGGCTTTTTCCCCCCACTGCTTTTGTTCCATCCGGTTCCCAACCTCCTGGATGAGGCCACCCATATCTACGATGAGTTCCCCTCATCAGTTTATTGTCCTGCACACCAATTACCTCTGGAAACACCCTCACAGACACATCTAGAAATGTGTTGTGCTAACTTCCTAGGTGTTTTTCAATCCAATCAAGTCAGCAATATAGATTAACCATCACACTTGGACACCTGCTCTGGCCAGCAAAATTGAACATACCGCTTTTTTCCTTAGGAGTCCAGATTGGTTAGGGAGTTCGTAATACAAAAGAGAAACCAGTAATTGTTTCAGCTGAGGACCTGGTTTTTCAGCTCCAGGGTCAAATTTGTTCACAGGGACTTTCTGGAGCAACCAATGACTCCAGTATTACACATGTGCTGAGACAATGGGACAGTCCTCAGAGCACCAACCCTGATGACACAAGCTCTTAGGCATGCCTGCTCTGCTTTTTGCATGACCACAAATGCTTCCCCTAGATAAAATCTCACTCCATTGCCCTTGGCCAGAGGCTGCCAGTCAAAAATCACTGCGGCTGTTGTCTGATAGTTTGGACCCCTTTCTGGACACCTCATCAAGCATAGAAACAGCCTCCTCGCTTGCCGCTGGCCCACTCCTGATAGTACTTAGCATTGTGAGGCAGGCCTGCTCTGTGCAAGCGCCATAACCCTGGTTGCTTGCATTTAGTCTCACTGAATCCTGAAAACAACCTGATGAAACAAGTGTTATTTTCTGTAGGTTAGGACTACAAGCTATCACTCAAACTGTCACTCATAATAGCTAATCGCTTGTATGTTTGATTACTGGGTTTTTTTTGTTGTTGTTGTTGTTGTTTTTTGAGAAAATTGCAAAGGACTCCAAGAGATGAGCCTTTTGGTAGCTGCATTCCTTCAACTAATAAGCCAATTTATGGCAATATGTCGCGTGCACTGCATTCCCTATTCCTCATAACAATATTTTATTTTCATTCTTACTGAATGTTACACAAATGACTTTAACATACATTTAAACATTTAACATACTGTCTGTTTGGTTTGAATATACAGGCCTGGCTTAAGCCAATATAAATGTTCAGAGATAAGGTAATACCTTCTTAATGGTGACATTGGAGCCATGTACCAGGCAAAGTCAAATAAAAAACTTTCTTCTTGGTAAGGAACCATTTTTCATTTAAATGAGCTTCATTCTAAATGTGATGTTAATATTCCACAGAAACACTTCTGCAGCAGAGAAAATAGTGATAAGTCCATTGCTGATCTGTCTCACTAGATTCTAAATGAGTCAAATTAAAAGAGCTAAGGTTAATACAAAACACCCCAAGAGCCAGCCAAATAGCTCAGCAGATTAAAGCGCCTGCTTAGGCAGATGCAGGGATAGGAGCTTAATCCCTGGGCCTGCTGTGTTGGCCCTGCCCCCAGCGCACGCTGAGACAGTGACTGAGACTGGGCATGGTGGCATGCACCTGTAATCCCAGCACTTGGGAAGCTGTTAACAGGAGGATCACTAAGAGTCTGATCTATGCAGTGAGACCCTGTAGACCCTGTCCTAAGTACAAAAAATAAAAATAAAAAATAAAAACACCTCAACAGAACTAAAATGGTAAAAACAACAACAAATATGGCTTTTGATAGATGGAAGGAAGCAGGACGTGGTACACACACCAGTAATCACAATAAAAGATTCCTAGGGGGTCCAGTGGTTGCTGTTAGTTGCATCTCTTCCCAAGAAGGCTGTGACAACATGAAAGCAAAGACCCATTTCTGTGAGGTTCAACAAAAACTGCCTGTTTTAAAGGATCACAAATTCTGTTTGGGTAGAACATGAAGATGATGACTATGGTGCTTTTGAGAGCTCTGATTCTGTGAAACTGTCATATGTGGGCTGTGCTGGAGCAGAGATGACACAGTGAGAAGCCGCCATTGTTTGACCTCCTATGGGATGGCACAAACAGTCGGGACTTTCTACAGAACCAGAAAAGCTGGCAAGCCCAGCCGCCATACTCTGAGGTGCATGCCCAGCCTGTGAGGCCAGCTTGCTGGCTCTGCAGTGAGGGCCAAGATTGTCTTAGTGTGAGGGTCTCAAGGCAGTTCGGGCTTGCGGCACACAGAAGCTGGTCCTTTCCAGATATTTCTGTGCTGCACTGCTCACTTCCATGTCCTACAACTTCCTCACTTGCGTGGCTGGCATTGCTTTTCTCCTGACCAACTGATGAGCCTCACCACTCACTGTCTTTCTCAGCATCTGCGCATCTTCAAACAGAGGCCCTTCTGTCTCCATTGCTACCAGCAAGCTCAGGAATCATTCTTGCATTACTGGCTTGACTGACTGTACACTGTGAATGGGGCTTCGTTTTGGCTAGATTTTCATTTTAACCCATGCTTCTTCTTGTTCTTTCATTTTTAAACTTCTCTTTCAGTTTCTCTGCTTTAAACTGTTGAGGGTAGTCATCAAATAATTTTTGATTCATTTCCATAAAGAGTTTCAGGGCACTGTGGAGTTCCATTTTTAAAATCATGCTCACCTAGTTTTGCATGCAATAGACACAGGTCTAGCTTTAGTTTTTGGCATGTGGAGAGTTAGTTTTTCCAGGACCATTTGTTAAAGAGGCTATCTTTCTTTCAGTGAATGTGTTTGGCCCCTTTATCAAACATAAGATGGATAAGTGTATTTGTAATTCTATCTGCACCTTACAATCTGTTTCATTTATCTGTGAGTCTGTTGTTTTGCCTGTACCAGGATGATTTTATCACAGTAGCATTGTGCTATAATTTCAAGTCAGAGACTGTAATGCTTCCTGCCTTGCCTTTGTTACCCAGGATTGCCTTGCATTCTAGGTCTCTTCTGGTTCCAAATAAATTTTAAGAATATTTTGTCTTGATCTGTGAAATATGTTGATCATATTTTGATAGAGATTGCATTAAATTGGTGTAACAACTTTGGGAGTATGGCCATTTTCACAATGTTGGTTCTTCTTATCCAGGAGTGAGGAATAACTTTCCATTTTTTGAAATCCTCTTCAATCTCTTTTATCAGAGTGTTGCATTTTTCATTGCATAGATCTTTTACTTCCTTTTTTATGTTAATTCCTAAGTGTTTCATTTTTTGTATGCTATTGTGAAGAGTATTGTTTTTCTAATTTCTCTCTTGCTATCTGTGTAAAGGAATGCTATTGATTTTGAGGTGTTTTCTTTGTATTCTGTAATGCTACTGAATTTGTTTATTGATTATTAGAACCTCTTAGTGGAGTTTTTTGGGTATTCCAAGTAGAATATCATGTCCTCTGTGATTAATAATAGTTTAACTTCTTTACCTGTTCTTATTTCTCTCTCTTGTATAATGCCTCTTGCTAATGATTGCAGATCTGTATTGGACAGGAGTGATGTGGAGGACATCCTTGTCTTGTACCTGATTTGAGAGTAAAAGCTTTCGGTTTTTCTCCATTTAGCATTGTGTTGGCTGTTGGTTTGTCACTATGTTGAATAGGAATGGAGACAGTGGACATCCTTGTCTTGTTCCTTGATTTTAAAATGAAGGCCTTCAGTTTTGGCCATTTAGTATGATGTTGGCTGTTGGGTTCTCATAGACAGCTCTTATCAGTTTAAGATAGAGGCCATAGATCCCAGTATTTGTAAGGTTTTGATCATGAACAAGTGTTGTACTTTTTCAAATACTTTTTCTGCATGTATTGAGATGATCATGTGGTTTTTGGTTTTGACCCTATTGATATAGTGTATTACATTTATAGATTTGAATATGTTGAATCATCTTTGCATTCCTGGGATGACTCCTACTGGTCATGCTGTATAATCTTCTTGATGATTTCCTGTGTTCTATTTGCTGTGAATTTACTGAGGATTTTTTCATCTATGTTCATGAAGAAGACTGTTCTGTAATTCTCTTTTTTTGGTTGAAGCTTTTTCCAGTTTTGGTATCAGTATGATACTTGCCTTCGGGAACAATTTTGGGAGTATTGCTTCCTTTTCAAATTCATTAAAGTGTTTGAATATTGAAATCAAATATTCTCTAAAATTTTTTGGATTCAACTGTGAATCCCTAAGGACCTGGGCTTTTCTCTCTCTCTCTCTCTCTCTCTCTCTCTCTCTCTCTCTCTCTCTCTCTCTCTCTCTCTTTCTCTCTCTCTCTTTCTGTATTTTAGGAAAGTCTACAGTCTATAGGGTGTTCAGGGTCTCACTACTAGACCAGACTCATAGTGATTTTCCTCTTTACAGTCTCCTAAGAGCTGGGATTACAGGCGTGTGCCACCATGCCCAGTCTCAATTGCTGTCTTAGTGTGCCCCGGGGGTGGGGCTGGCACAGCAGGCCTGGGGATTGAACCCCCAGTCCCTAAACCTGCTTGCAGGCACTTTCATCCACTAAGCTATTTGACCTTCTCCTGGGCTTCTCTTTGTTGGTAATTTTTTTATTACATTTTTAATTTCATTGGCTGATGCTGAGTTATTCAGAGTTTTGTATCTTCTTGATTCAGTTTTGGTAATGTGTCCCTTTCTAGGTATCTATCCATTCTTCTATGTCTTTGATTCTGTGAGAGTAAAGATTCTCAAAATAGCTATTGATGATCTTCTGTATTTCCACTGAATCTGTAGTAATTTTGTCCTTTTCCTTATTGCTTGGATTTGAGTATTTCCTTCCTTCCTTTTGGTGAGGTTGGCTAGGGGTTTATCAATTTCACTTTTATTTAATCTTTGAAAGAACTGGGTGTTTGATTCATTAATTCTTTGTATTGTTTTCTTTGTTAATTAATTGCATTAATTTCTGCTCTAACCTTTATAATTTCCTCTCATCTTTGTGCTTTGGGCTTGGTTTGCTCTTCTTTTTCTAAAAGCTTGAGGTATATCATTAGGGTGTTAATTTTTTCTCATTCTGCTTTCCCAATTTATAGTTCACCACTATAAATTTCTCTCTGAGAACTGCTTTCATTGCATTGCACAAATTCCAGTAAGTTGTATTTGAATTTTTGTTGTATTGTAGGTATTGTTTAATTTCTTATTTAATTTTGTCTGTTACCTATTTGTTACTGAGCAGGGTATTATTTAATTTTGTTTATGGGTTTTTGTGGTTTCTTTTGCTATTAATTTCAGTTTCATTGCATTGTGGTCAGATATTATGCGTGGGATAATTTCTATTTTCTCGCATATACTTAAGTATGATCTATGGACTATTACATGGTCCATTTTGTTTTTTAGTATGTATGTATGTATGCATGTATGTATGTATTTGGTGGAACTGGGGATTGAGCTCAGGCCCCTGTGCTTGCCAGAGAAGCGCTTATTCTACCAAGCCATCTCCCCGGCCCCTTATGTGGTCTATTTTAAAGAACATCCCATGTACAGCTGAAAAGAATGTGTATTCAGATGCTGTTGGATGAAACATTCTGTATATGTCCATTAATCCATTTGTTCAGAGGTTTGGTTCAGTTTTGTTGCCTCTTTGCTGATTTTTGTCTGCTTAACCTATCCTTTAGAGATAAGGGGGTGTTAAAGTTCTCTGTTAAGATTGTGATATTGGTTATTAGATTTTTCATAGCCATTAAAATTTGTCTTATATAGTTGAGTGCTCCCGTATTTGATGCATACATATTTATGACTGTTATCTCTTTCTCTTGAATTCTTCTCACCAGTATGTAGTGACCTTCTTTATTTCATTTGATCATTCTTGGCTTGAAGTTCAGATTTTCTGCAAGCAGGATAGCTATCCCTGCTTTTTTGCGAGGTCCTGGAGTGTATAGTATTGTTTTCCATCCTTTGACTTTCAGCCTATGAGTTTCTTTATGGGTCAAATATGTCTCTTATATACAGCATTTTGTTGGATTTTGCTTCTCAATACAGTCTGCCAATCTATTTCTTTTAATAGTGATGAATTGAGTCCATTTATATTGATGATTATACTTGATATGTATTGGCTTGTGTTTGACATGTTATTTACTGTCTTTGGCTCCCTACTTTTCTGCTGTGCTTGATTATTTTCTTTGTCTCGTGGGTTCTTTCTGTTGTTATTCTAAGAGTTGTGGTAATTTTGATCCCTTTCTATAATGTCTTTTAGCACTCTTAAGTAGGGTTGGCTTGGTCATCATGAATTTCTTTAGTTGTTCATTGTCATGGAAATATTTTACTTCTCCATCAGACTTAAAAGAGAATTTTGCAGAGTATATCAGTCTGGATTGGAATTTGTTTTCTTATAGGAGTTGAAGTACTGCACTCCATGGTCTTCTTTACTTGATGGATTTTTGATGAGAAATCTGTTGTTATTCTGATGGGTTTTCCTTTAAATGTGATCTGTTTCTTTTCTCTAGCAGCTTTTAGTATGTTGTTCTTGTGCTGAATTTCTGGGCTCTTGATTATTATATGTCTGGGCGCAGTTTTAATTGAGTTGATGTTATTTAGAGTTCAATATGACTTGGTTACCTGATGTCAAATTGCTTCCCCATATTTGGGGAGTTTTCTGTTATTGCTTCTGCCCAGATTCTTTTCATGTTGTTTGTGTTGGTTCCTTCTTTCTCACTGATCTCTCTTAGTCTTTATGTTATTCATCTTTGAATTATCTTTCAGCTGTTGAATTTTTATTTCCTGATCTTTGCTGTTTTTAGGAGAATTTTCCTTTCTTGGTCACCAGCTACAACACTATCTTCAATGCCTGAAAGTATCTTCATTTTAATTCAAATGCTTTCACCAACTTTTAATGGAGTTTTAAATTCTGTGTATATCTTTTTGAATCTGCTTCATGCCTTCTATTTCTTTCCTATATTGCCCATTCAAGATTTCCATTATTTTAATATTCTTCTCTATTATTTTTCAGTGTCTTCTTTGGAAATTTTTAGTAATTCTTTCATTATTGTTATTTCTTTTTTTACCTGGGAAATTATATCTGATCTGATTTCCTCTGTACCCTTCTACAGTTGTTTCTTTACTTAAGTTGTTATTATCTCAGAGATTTCAGGTGTGTGACTTCCAATTTCTCCTATGTCGATGGCTTCTGAGTTTGTTCTGCATGGGCTCAGGGCCTGAGGTTGTATTTAGCTCCTTCTTTTTGTCATTTTCTATTTCTGAGAGAATTCTTTATTTTGATTTCTGTGAAATATTTTTGGAAAGTTTGATAGTAGATAGCTGTAGGGCTGTAATCAAAACCTCTTTAAAGGGTCTGTTCTTTAGGTATCTCTCCTATGTCAGAGATTCTTGGTTTGTGTGTGTCCCAAGATTTTACCTTCTCAATTGATTAAGAATGAGATATTGGTTTCCATTTGGCACTATCCTCCATCCTTCAGAATAGGGCTTTGGTGAGATTACCCATCATCTTCTGGCATTATTACCTAAGGGAGAACATGTGGTTAAGATAGATATGGTACCCTATTTACAGTAGTACAATTAGCAATATTAATAATAGCTAGTGAAATTTAGAAATTGACACTTTTGTAATTAATGCTATTTTTAATTAGGAGCAAACACTATAGCTATATAACAAAGCAGATCTTAAATTGTGAATTTGTAAGTACATTAGCTCCCCTATTTTCTGCCTGGACACTTCCCCTTCATGCACCTGGAGTTTTCCAGGCAGACTAGTTCACCCAAATTATCTCCTGCCACCTCCACACTGTGCAGCTCTTCACCATAGGTCTGGGCCTCAGTTGGGCTCTTCTGGGCCTAGCAGTATGATGCAAATCACTGGATCTAGTTCTATGGGACTCAAACTTGACCTTCCAGGCCTGGCTTGGGTCTGGCTGCTGGGCTTGGCAGCTCCTTCCAAGTGCTCCTTCTTTGGACAATTTTTTCAGTCACATTAGATTGGCATGCTCCAAAAGCAAGGATTTATAACCTTTGTTCTTTTTTTTTTCAGAACTGGGGATTGAACTCAAGCCCTTGTGCTTGCCAGGGAAGCACTATTGCACTGAGCCATCTCCCCAGCCCCAAGGATTTATAACCAAAGTACCATCTTGAGGTCCATAGACACTTAAAGGGTGGTCTGTGTCCTTACAGAGCTGAACTTCCCTTTATTTTAAAAGTTACATTATCTATTTTAATGTCTTTAAAACATGGCTGTTCTATGGTTATCCAGATGGTGTCTCCTCCAAAATGCATGCTGCAAATACTCAGTCCAACTATATTAAGAGGTAAGCTTTGAAAGGTTATTTGATTAGTCATCAGTGCTCTCATGGATGGAACCTGCACCCTGTTCCCTTCCTTCTCTTCTGCCATCTGAGGGCACTGCACATGTCTTTTCTGGTGAAGGGAGTGACAAGGTACTGACTTGGAAGCAGACAGCATCCCTCACCAGACCCCCATTCTGCTAATGCCTGGATCCTGGATTTCCCAACCTTTCTAACTGTGGAAATAAACTTCTTCTGTTTATAAATTACTTGGTACACAATATTTTGTTAAAGCAGCTGAAAGAAGACTAGGAAAAGATAGTATACCAAATCTTTAATTCACGGACATTATTTCTTAGGACCAGGTTACCCCTTCTTTAAATTTTGTATTTAAAGAAAAAAATGTATATATGTATATATTTTTATGTATTTAGGACAGGGTCTACAGGGTCTCACTATGTAGATTCAACTTGCAGTGGTTCTCCTGATTTTCAGCCTCCCAAGCACTGGGATTGCAGGTGCATGAGCCATACCCAGTCTCAATCATTGTCTCAGTGCACCCTGGGAGTGGGGCTGGCTCAGCAGGCAGGGATCCAACCCTCACCACTGTGATCTGCCTAAGCAGACGCTACCTGAGCTATCTAGCCGGCCCAAAACATGTATCTAAAGAAAAAAATGTTAAGGAAAATGTATTTAAAGAAAAAGATATTCAAAGCAATAACTAGTTTTGGTTAAGTAGTTGTATGTCTAGGGTGTTTTCTTCTGTGTTAACTGAAATAACCTTTTAAGTGAATGATTATTTTCATCACCATATAGTTTTAGAACAAACTATAGTTCTAAAACAAAGGCAAGTGAAGCAATTTGTTCAAAGGCCATAGCCAATAATGAATCAACAATAGGAAGTTGTTTAGATAACAGGTATGAAAATGCCTCATGTTTTAGACATAATTCATTGCCCCTAAAGAAAACCAGATAGAAAAACGAATCTCGCATGATGCAATGTCTAAAATATTTCATTTTACCGGTCAGAAAGACAGCCAAAAGCCATTCTAGGACTCTAAGCATAAATAAGGGATGGGGCCAGGGAGATGGCTCAGTGGAATAAGTTCTTCCCTGGCAAGCCCAAGGACCTGAGTTCAATCCCTGGTTCCGCCAAAAAAAAAAATAATAAAATAAAATAAATAAATAAGGGATGGATCCACTTTATCACCCATTTTTTCACAGACCAGAATCCTCCTGATCACCACAGTGCTTTCTCATTTGCTCTGGTCATGAAAGGCTTCAGTCAGAGCCACTGGATTCCTAGTCCAAAGGTATTATGCTCTAAACCCTCCTGCATCTCCTGATCTCCCAGATCCCACTGTCCTGCCTCTCCACTGTAATATGATTCTTCTGGCCTGAGGACAGCAGGGCCAAGATGTCCTCCAGCTTCCAAAGAGAGATATTGTGGAAAGTTGCCTGTCTTACTTTCCCTGCATGCTTGCAGGCATGCTCAGGTGCAAATGGCCAGAACACAAAAATCAAGTAGTGGATACTACAAAAGATATCTTGGCACATATAAAATACAAGAATATCTGGAATCT
>PVKA01025415.1:5449-33126 GCA_004027165.1 Ctenomys sociabilis | reverse complement strand
TTTTTTTTTTTTTTTTTTTTTTTTCAGTACCAGGGATTGAACTCAGAACCCAGGCAAGCACTTATTCTACTGAGCTATTTCCCCAGCCCTTGGCCCTTCTTCTCAAGCATAGAATCCTTGTTTTGCTTTCCCTTTCAACAGCAGGTAGATATTATTGACTATTCCCTCTGTGAGTGCTTCTTTTTTGTGTATTTATTGCCAGACTTTTTGGATTTCCTTTGTAACCCTTCGGCTGCTTCTGTGTTTGTACTAAAGAACCCCTCTTTTACTACTGGGATCTAAAAGTGAAGTACCTCTGTGCTTACTCTCTGTCTCCCTCCAGGATTTTATCCCTGTTCATTCTGTTACCATCAACACATGGTAATTATATCAAAGATGTTTTGGCAGAAACATACAGAAATCTTTGACTGAAACTGGCAATAAGCATTACACACACTTAATGTATCATGGTAATGGAAGTCCAGAAATAGGATAGACTCCAAAGAATATAATCTATGGGCAAAGAACTATTTTATTTTTTGTTCCATTCTACTATTTAAATTTTTTAAATTTATTTAGTGTAAGGTCCTGCTATGTAGCAGGGCATGCCTAGGGTTGGGGGCCAACTTGGCATACAGTACGGTGGATCAAACCAGGGTCTTTGTGCTTGCCAGGCAGGCACTTAGACTGTGAACTATCTCCCCAGCCCTTTACTACTTTTAACATCAGCTTTATTCTAAGGCCAGTCCCCTCGGGGTTGCATGATGACTGTATAAGATTGGATGTGACATCTAGATCTAGTGATCTTCAGAGAAAGAAGAGATCATTTTTAGGAGATAAGGAATTAATACCAGAAGTAACCCCACCACACTTCTGCCTTAAATCACATGGTAGTTGCTGATTATCGGCAGAAAAAACTGGGATTCTCACAATTTGTACAGATTGAGCTTGTGAGCTCATTTGCTGTTGGAAGCATGTAATCATTTTCTTCTTCCAGAAATTCTTCAGTGACTTCCCATTGCCCTTAAAATCCCAAATACTTCATAATTGCTTATTAAATTCCAATAGTCTGTCCCCCATGCATTGTGTCAACTTTGTCTAAAGCCATAGTCTTTATTGGTTCAACCTTGCTGTTTCAATAACATGTTCCAGAAGCCTCTAATTCAGTGTTGGTTCAGGGAAGCCTATATTGATCCTCCATGCAAGGTAATGGAGCTTGATCTCTCTTCTAGCTCTTATGGCATCTGTACTCAAAAAAACCAAAAATATTATTTAATATAAACAAACATTGACCAATTGGTTAAATAGTAGGTATTCTGTCATAGAATATTTAAGAGAATTGATGGCAATAGGACCATAAAATGCCCTTCACTCAGTTGCAATTAAAATTAGTGTTCCCTATTCTCAGCTAGCACTTACATTCACTTCAAATATTTTTAGAATACTTCTCAAAGGATACAGTGGTTGTTAAACATATCTGAAAATATTCACTTTGATTACTATTTCTATACTTGTTTATTAAGTGTGGTTATATTACAGTATATTTAGGAACTTATTTTTTGTTTAATCTTGCATTTTAAATACACATATCACTTAGGAAAGGCAGTTCTTTTGTGGGAGAGGAGAAAGACTTCAAGAGTAAATTATTTCTACTCTGCTTTTTCTTTTTAGTGAAACTCTATTCCTCAGTCCATAAAGTGAGCCATTAGTTAACCTTTCTTATCCTTTCTTGAAAAATAACATATGAGAAATATAGTACAAAAGTGAAGGAACTTTGTTGCTAGGATTCACCCCAGGCAGGCCTGATGGTATTATGGATGAGAACTAGTCCAGCACTCTGTGGGAAGTGTTAGATCACCTATCTCTTGGGCTCTGGTCATTGCTGTTGATGAGATATTGATGATATATATGTATATGTATGTAAGTATATATATGCATCTTGGTTCTCACACTTGATTTTTCTACAATTTTGGTCACAAACCAAGTTAGATAAAAACTGAATCAAATTCATTGGTTAGTTGCAATATTGGGCTTGTAGAAAAATTTGATGCAGTTCAATTGAGTCAATTCAAATTCAATTCAAATTGTAACCAGAATCATGGAGTCATGGAGAGAATTGAGTTCATAAACTGAAGGACTGCTCTGTGTGTGTGTTTGTGTGTGTGTCTGGGTTGTTTTTTTTTCCTTTTTTTTTGTGGAACTGGGGATTGAACTCAGGCCCTTGCACTTGCCAGGGAAACATTTATTGTACTGAGCTATCTCCCTGGCCCCTGTCTGAGTTTTTTTGGAGACTAATTTTTTTTCTTTTCTTCCCTAAAACCTGTAAGTTTACTCTTTGACCTGGGAATCTTTCTCAACATAATTAGCAGACACTGCAGGTCAACTAGAAATGTGAAATGAGACCTAATCTATTAACCCTTTTCAAAATTATAGTAACCATATTTTAACCAAATTAAAACTGAAAGTACTTTCAAACATTGTACTATACCAATAGTAGTATTTGGCAGTTGAGTTGTAGGCAGTGGAACACATTGTCAGTGTCTTTTTTTTTTTAACCTCTTTTCACTGTTTTTGACACTTATGTACAATCATAGTAAGATTTCAAATTATATTGGTATGTAATACATGAATACTTTTTATTTTGATGGAACCGAGGAATGAATACTTATTTAAATAAAACACTGACATTCTATTTCTAGATTCCTAGAGATCATTGATTATGACATTTTAACCAATTTGTTAATAAATTAACATGTTACAGTATTAATTATTGAATCTTTGATGTAATTCAGGTATAAAAAATAAGGTGTAAACAGCTACACTCTCCTAATTTACTGATAAGAGACATGGTATAATAATGTCTGTAAGTATAATATCATATATGCACCTTCTATGATACCAAAACATTATGAAAACAGTTTGCAGTGTATTAATTTGTGAAATCCATCTTGTCAAGGTATCTTAAAACTGTCTCATTAATATTTGAACTTCAATAAAATAAAAATTTTTTAAAAAGATACGTATAAATAAATGAATTAACATGTTACTTAACACTGTTAGTAAACAGTGTCACAAACAGATCACAGGATCACAATGATTTCTTTTCTGCTATGTTAATAATTACCCAGAATAGGTTTTTGTCTCTAGAAATGTTACAAAACTTTTGGTTTTTTTTTTCTTTATGCACCTCTGTTAAATGATTTCCAGACTGTTTATTTCATAATGATAAAACGGTCTATTAAAAAATGAAGATTATAGGGCCGGGCGTGGTGGCGCATGCCTGTAATCCCAGCACTCAGGAGGCTGAGGCAGGAGGATTGTTGTAAGTTCAAGACCAGCCTGAGCTACAAAGTGAGCTTAAGGCCAACCTGAACTGCATAGTGAGACCCTGTCTCAAAAAGACAAAAAAAAAAAAAAAAAGAAGATTATATATTATGGTGATGATAATAGATTTTCATTGCTTACTATAGTCATGAAATGTGGATAGCAACATCTATTGGTAGTCCAATCTCCTATAATGGCTGCCACAATATGGCCCCCAAGCAAGAATCATCTGGCTGCAAGTTGCTGCACGGTTGAGAGATCATGATGTAGGGAGGCAGTTCCTGTGCAAGTCAGTATGGCCAAGCTCTTGCATGTGGTGACCCTGGGATGCTGAAAATTGTGTTTACTGTATATTCAGTTTAAACAGACAAGAGGTTTTGCAATCTGTGTTAGATTTCTAGCCATTACATTAGGAAGTGTTTAGTGCCTAAAGGAATCACTTATTTCCAAAATTCATTTTATAGATTGTCATACTTTTAGGACAAATTAAGCATTACCAGCTATTGGTGGTTTACTTATACAGGTAAGGCAAGTTATTTTATTATTTGTGGTACTGGGGATCGAACTTAGCACCTGACACTTTTCAGGCAGGCACTTACCCACTGAGCTATCTTCCAGCCTCCCTTTTTTTTTTTTAGGTAATCGAAGTTATTGATGACAAATTTTTCTCTGTTAATTTGATTAATTTTTTAGCTTAAATATGCTATTTATTTTGGTTTAAAACTTCTCAGTGAAAGTGAATCAAAATAATTACTTTTATGACCTAAAAATAGTGTCATAATACAAATTTACAGCTAGATGAGTGGAGTATATTCATTTGGGAGGTAACATTTATGGAATAGAGAATTTTTATTTGGTTTTCACAAATATGCAGCTCTTGATTTAGAATACTTAATAGACACAAAAAGTAATTTAAGAAAAAAATAACTTAAGAGGCAAATTGAGGGGCCAGCCAAATAGCTCAGCAGATTAAAGTGTCTGCAAGTGCCTGCAATCCCAGCTCTTGGGATGCTGTAAATAGGAAAATCACTGCAAGTCAGATCTAGTAGTGAGACCCTGAATACCCTGTAGATCCTTCCCTAAAAAAAAAGTGAAATTGAAAACTACAAACAAAAGATACCTTTCTCTTTCCTACTATGTTGGATGATTTAGTTTCAGATCTTACTGATCTCTTAAAGTATATATCCCTACCCCTGTTTTTGGTATTTTTGATGACAGCAAAGAGGGCTTAGAGCAAGTAATATGTTTATTTTCAAACTGAATTTTATACTTTATTTTATACTTACACATTATTTATTTATTTATTTTGCAGAACCAGGCATTGAACTCAGGCTCTTGCACTTGGCAGGGAAGCACTTATTCCACTGAGCTATCTCCCCAGCCCCTTACACATTATTTTTGTTATAAGTTTCTGTAATGCTTGATATGTAGATCTTGGGAATTTGTAAGAAATTATTTAGATTTTAAATAAATGTCAAAATTATAAAACATGCTCAGGTAAATGCAGAAGAATTGAAATTCTGCCATACATATTATCAGATGATAGCACAATGAAACTAGAAATCAGTAGCAAAAGAAAATACAGATTTTCTGCTAATGTATAGAGATTAAGCTGCACACTCTTTAAGTAGACAGTGGATAATAGAAGAAATGAAGAGAAGGAAAACAGTTCCTAAAACTAACAATAATGGTAGTATAACATAGCAAAATTGATGGGACACAGTGAAAAAAGGGAAATTTTGTAGCTGTGAATGGCTACATCCCCAGAACAGAATAAACCTAAATAAGGAAATGATGCATCTGAAGGTTCCAGAAAACAAGAATTTTACAAACACAAAGCTAGTACAAGAAAGGAAATTGTAAATATCAGCAGAAATCAATGAAATTGAGACAAAATAATAGTAAAGAATCAATTCAATGAACATGTGGTTCCTTGAAAGAATTTAAAAAAATAGTGGCTGGAGAGATAGCTGAGCGGTCTAAGTGCCTGCCTGGCATGCACAGGGACCTGGAATTGATCCCCAATACCACACGCTGTGCTAGCCACACCCTAAGCCTTTCAAGCTGGCCACCAAAACTGGGTGTGGTGACGTACTTCTGTAATGCCAGCACTGAGGAGATTGAAACAGGAGGATCACTACAAGTCTAAGCTGCATAGTGAGACCCTGTACCAAATACGTAAATAAATAAAAGATTTTTTTAAAAAAAGGACCAAAAAAATAGACAAAACTCTTAGCAAGTCTTATCAAAAAGATTAAATTCAGTGCAATTAGAGATGAAAAGGGATAAATCACAATGAGTGCTGCTGAAATTCTAAACTATTTCACAAAGTGAATGGAAGTTTCAGAGGAAATGGAAAATTCTTAATGTATGTGAATTTCCAAAACTGAACCAAAAAGATTTATTAAAAACCCTGAATGATGAAATGATAGTGAAGTAGAAGCAATAATAAAAAGCCTATTAACTATGAAAAGCCCAGGTCCAGATGGATTCATAGATGAATTCTGTGAAAATTTCAGAGAAAATCTAATGTCAATACTTCTCAAGCTCTTTAATGAGATTGAAAGAGGAGTGCTCTCAAAGTTATTTCTAGAAACATTAACACAAGGATCTAACCAAAAAAAAAGCAGAAGTATGACCTAGTTTCCTTTAATGTGAAATCCTCATTAAGAATCTGGCAAACATTGGAACAAATAATCAAACAGATCTTACATGTGGAAAGTACAAGATCGTGAGTTTGGTTCCTGGTACAAAAACAAAACCATACATAATGGCCGAATAGATTTCACTAGGGATGCAAGGATGGTTTAACATATATGAATCAATAAATGTAATGCATCATATAAATATAGGCAAGGAAAAAATCACACGATCATCTCAATAGGTGAAGAAAAAGCTTTTAACAAAGCATCCATCAGAGATTAAAAACACCAAAGAAAATAGATACAGAAAGACCTTATTACTATCTATCAAAAGCCATTTATGACAAATTTACTGCCAACATATTAAATGAGGAAAAGCAGAGCTTTTGCTCTAAAATTAGGAACAAAGGCTGGGGATACAGCTCAGTGGTGCAGAGTACCTTCCTGGCAAGCACAAGATTCTGAGTTCCATTATTTGCATCAAAAAAAGTAAAATTGGAAACAAGATGTCCGTGATTTTCATGCTATTTAACATAGCATGAAAACATTAGCAAGAGAAATTAGGCAAGGAAAAAAAGAGGAGATACATACAGGAAAGGAAAAAGTCCAGTAACCATTATTTGCAGATGATGTGATCACTACCAACATAGAAGATTCCCAGAAATTCACCAAAAGACCTTTAGAATTAATAATCAAATCCAGCAATGTAGCAGGGTATAAAATCAATAGGATTCCTATATACCAACTCAATGAGAAAGAAAACAGGAAAAAAAGAACATTCACAGTGCACCAAGAAAAATTAAATACTTAGGAATTAACCTAACTATGGAGTGAAAGATGGCCAGAGTGATAACTACAGTACTGTCGGAAAAAAGTGAAATGAACATCAGGAAATCAAAAGTCCTCTTCTTTCATAGAGCCAGTAGAGTCGAAGGACCATTTTTCAAAAACTAACATGCAGACTTAGGGGAACATCTTAAAATTCATATGGGAGCAGAAGAAACCCAGGATAATACAAGCAATCCTGGGAAATAAGAGTAAAGTAGAAAGCATCACAATCCTGGACCTGAAGTTGTATTTGTTACAAAACTACAGTGATAAAATACCACATGATTTTTATCCATTCAGGAGCATTACTCAGCTATTAAGAAACATAAACTCCAAGCTCTTACAGGTAAATGGACATGCATATGTAAACATCATATTGTCTACCTAGTGTAAAAATCTGAAAGAATAAATAAAATCTGGAAGGTACAATAGATACTGTGAAAGAGAAAGGAACTTTTAAAGGGAATGAGCAACTTGGTTAGAGGAAAGATAATAAGAAAGAAGGGGGAAAATATATATATATATTATATATATTATATATTATATATATAATATATACATATTATATATATACACATACATACACAGGATAGCTTGGATAATTATACTGATTTCTACTGTTCTATTGTAAGGAACAGTTAATACTTAATTTTTTTTTTCTCTTTAATTTTTTGACCAATTTTGCAGCCTTATATCTGGTACTTTGAATAATTAATTTGAACACAATATACAATATAGCTACCATTGTTGAACTATCATTTTTTAGTGACATTTTGTATCTTTTCTGATAATTCATATATTTGGTACAGGGTTTCAATATGCAGCTTGGACTGGGAGCGATCCTCTCGCTTCAACCACCCCAATCCTGGGATTACAAGTGTGCACCACCATGCCCAGTTTTGGTGGCTGGCATGGTGACCTGGGGTGGGGCCAGCATGGCATATAATATCGGGGATTGAACCTGGGTCTTTATCCTTTCCAGGCAGGCACTTAGACCACAGAGCTATCTTCCCAGCCCCTTCTAACTTTTTTAAAACTATTTTTTATTCTCTTTTTTAAAAAAGGTACAATGATTTAAAAAAATCAGCATGTTACTGGCACAAAAACAGACATGATGATTAGTGGCCAGGATTAAGAATACAGAAACAACTCCAGGCACATTCAGTTATCTGCTTTTTGACAAAAGGGCCAAAAATATACACAGGCAGGATAGTCTCTTTAATTAATGTTTCTTAGAAAATTTATGACATGCAGAAGATTAAATCTAAACTCATCTCTCACCATGTTCTAAGCCAAAATAAAATTGGTCTAAATCTTAAAAATGGTCTGCCAGGTGTAGTAGCATAGGCCTTGTCTTGGTTACTTTTCTTTCACTGATAGACGAAATGATCGACACCCAAAATTAAGGAAGGAAAGGTTATTTAAACCTCAGTTTGTGGAGGTTTCAGTCTATAATCAGTTGGCTCTAAGGCAGGGTGATATGGCATCCTTAATCGCAGCCTCAGGCAAAGTCCTTGGAGATGAGCAAAATGTGGACAAACTCACTGGTAAGCCACAACACTCATGATCTGGAGTCCAGCAGTCAATGAGTGTTGCTTCCCAGCAGAAACCTCCCAAGCTTGATGTTTACTGACAGGTTTTATGTCAACCTTCTGGTCCTCTGAGCACAGCCCAGAATCTCCCACACAGAACAGCCTAAAGTGTTCCAGTGCTAGTCTTTGAGGCAACGTTTTTCAACCCTTTCAAATTCTTCCCACAAGCCATTCCTACAGGCTCTTAAACCATGTTGTCAGGTGTAGCCACCGTAATGACCCCACTTTTCTGGTAGCAAATTCTGTCTTGGATTACTTTTCTCTAGTTGCTAAGACAAGGTACTGGACACCCATTCTTAATGGAAAAGTTTGTTTAGCTCACAGTTTATGGAGGTTTCAGTCCATAATCAGCTGACTCTAAAGTAGGGTGGCATGGCACTGGGTCAGCATTTCAAGGTGCCAGAAGAAAGCAATGAGTAAAAAGATGTGTGGTGGGGGAAGCAAGCTTCATTTCCTTCATCATAGTGTAAGCAGACCACCCCACCCCGCACATGTCTAGCACTCATAGTCTCCACCACCTCCTTTGCACAGGATAAGGGCGTTGATACAGTAAGGATGCTGGCTTTGTATTGAGTTGCTTACTTAAACTTTTAAACTTCTCAAATTGACACATATAGCAGCCATTATACGTAGTTCCAGCAATAAAAAGGTCTAAGTGGGAAGATCAACAGGAGTTCAAGACCAGCCTGGACTATGTAGTGAGACCTTGTCTCAAGAAAACAAAAACAAAGAAATAATCAGATAAAAGATAAAATAGGTAATTCTCTTTTAAGTCATAGGTGTAGGCAAGCACTTTCAAGACAAAAAAAATCTCAGTTTCACAGCACATTGTGTGAAGAATCAACAAATGTGATCATTCCAAATTAAAAAGCCTCTGCACAGCAAAACCAAAATCAAACATAACCAGCATAGTGAAACAGCAACCTACAGAATGGGAAAAATTTTGCCAGCTATTCCTCACAGGACTAATATACAGAGTAAAAGACCCCCCAAAAAAGAAAAAAATTAGGCTCTCCAAAATAAGAGACTTGATAGGAAAATGGACAAGTGAAATGGATAGAAGAAGTGCACTTCTCAGAAGAAATGCAAATAGTGAATAAACACTTGAAGAAATGCTAGACTGCATTCTATTAGTAAAATGTAAATCAAAATATCACTGAGATTGCATCATATGCCGGAAATACTGGCCATCATCAAGAAGTTAAATATTAACAAATGCTAGTGAGACTACAAAGAAAAAGGACTCCTTTTACACTGATGGCAGGAATGTAAACTAGTACAGCCACAATGGAGATGCCTCAGAAAGCTGAAACTAGAAATGTCATTTGACTGAGCTGTTCCCTTTATGGTTATCTTTCCAGAAGAGTTAAAGATGCCATATTATAGTGATACATGCATACTCATATTTCTAGAAGTATATTCATAGTAGCTAAATCTTGGAAGCAGCCTATATGTTTATCAAAGATGAATTGATAAATAAGTGGAGGTAGTTATACACAATGGAGTGCTACTCTTTTATAAAAATAAAACATGAGTCATTTGTAGGAAAATAGATGTACTTTAATAAGACCATTACCTTAAGGGAAATGAATCAGACCTATAAACCTAAATGTTACATAGTTTTTCCTGTGTAAGAACCCAACATGTAAGTAAAAAGCAAAGAATAAAGTTAGATAATGGGAAGCAGGAGCATAGAGCTTTTTCAGATGAGATCAAGAGATGGTGGGGGCCTGGGGGAGATGGCTCAGTGGAATAAGCACTTCCCTGGCAAGCGCAAGGACCTCAGTTCAATCCCTGGTTCAAAAGAGAGAGAGAGATGGTGGAAGGGGAAGGAAAGGAAAAGGAGATAAAAGACTTCAGGTAGTTATGTATGTGCACCAGCTCTCTACAATGAATGTAAACATGTTCTACAAACTACTAATAAGTAAATAAAACATGATGGAATAAAGTGTTTTAGCACAAACAATATAATTCTCTACTTTTTTGAAAATTTACATTTAGATATTTTTTAAAGTTAGTAATAACAAAAACAGACTGCGGCTATTTTCCTAAAGTGTGGGGTAGAGGCACATTTAAAAATCAGTAATCAATATTTGAAAGTTACGTTGATAGTTTTTAATAAGAGCTACAAAAATAATCCTTTTGTGAATCCTCAGGTGAACAAAGTGACATGTGAGTTGTATCCATTGACTCTTGTATGAGCCATTCTGTGATTTTAGTATAATTAAGAGTTATTGCAACCACTACCCAATTCAGTTACATTTTCTCCAGTTCCCAGAGGAAAGCCCTAACCTAACATTAGTCGTTTCCCCATTCCCCCTTCTCCAGCCCCTGCCACTTATTTACTTTCTGTCTCTCTGAATTTACATTTCCTGTAAATGAAAGTTTATATAATGTGTTGTCTTTTATGTGTGACTTCTTTTGCTTGTTTTAAGAGGTCTTTGTGTGCGTATGTGTGCATGTGTGTTTGTGTAAGGTTTATCCATTCTGTAGCACATGTTAGTAGTCCATTATTTTGTTCCTTTTTATGACAATATTGTCCTGTATAAAATTCTAGTTGATACTCAAATACACATTTTGTGTATCCATTGATCATTGGATAGCCATTTCCCCCTTCTGACCTTTAGGAATATCAGAGCTGTGAATATACATTGTATCTGGTTTTGTGTGGGCATGTTGTCAGTTCTCATGGATGATATTGCTGGAGCATATAGCAACTCTAAATTTTATTTCGAGGAACTGCTGAACTGTGTCTTGAAAGCAACTGCACCATTTTCCCATATGTCCAATAGAGTGTATTGATGCCTGTTTTCCTGTATCTCCTTTGTCTGTATCTTTGCTACTGTTTGTTGTCTTTAAAAAAAAAAAAAAAAAAGTAGCCATCCTAGTGATTGTCAAATTGTTTCTCATAATTCTTATTTGCATTTCTCTTGTGACTGATGATACTGAGAATCTTTTTATATGCTAATGGGTCCTTTGTGTATCTTTTTGAAAAATGTTTAAATCCTTTGTGTTTTAATTGGGTTATTTATCTTTTTATTATTGAGTTGCAAGGATACTTTATTCTAAGTAGTTTATTTCTTTAAGATGCGTGATTTTTTTTTTTTTTTTTACTATTCTGTCATTGTCTTTTCACTTTCTGGGTTGTATCATTTCAGGCACAAAAGGTTTTAGCTTTGATGAAGTTCACTTTATTTTTTCTCTGGTGTTTTCACATAGCACTTTCCTTTTTTTTACAGGTGTTTCGTACTCCACTGTACTGATAGCCAGAATGTACTGTATTTAACCAATTCCTCATTTACTATTGATTGTTACAGATAGTGCTACAAAAATAGTTTTGTTTATGCATTTTTCAGGGAGGTTGCTGGGTCAGAGTTAAATGCATATGTGATTTTTGTGGTTATTACCACATCCCCTTCATAAATGTTTTGACATTTTTTTTGTGTTTAAGCTGATGTTATAATGTCTGTTTATTTATAACCCTTGTAACTAAGTAAATTGCTAGAATTCTGCTAATCTGAAACATCAATATGGTATATTAAATATAGCTTAAAAATTGTTTTTCTATAATTATGAAAGAAATTATGTTTCCATGAGTTTATAGGTTTCTGCATTACTTTTTCTGTTTTACTAATTTTTGCCTCTTTGGTTTGGACTTTCATTGAAATTTTAAAAGATTCTTTTCTAGGGCTGGCCAAATAGCTTAGTGGATTATCCCAGGCCTGCCATGCTGACCCTGCCCCTAGAGTATGCTGAGACAGTGATTGAGACTGGGCGTGGTGGCAGGCACCTGTAATCCCAGCACTTGGGAGGCTGTACACAAGAGAATCATGAAGAGTCTGATCTAGTAGTGGCACCCTGAACACCCTGTAGACCCTTCCCCTTCCTCCCTTCCTCCCTTCCTCTCTTCCTTCTTTTTGTGGTACTGGGATTGAATTCAGGACCTTGCACTTGCCAGGCAAGAGCATATTCCACTGAGCTATCTCCCTGGCCCTAGCATTCTTTTCATATCAAGCATGTTAGCTTTTATATATATATATGTATATATATATATGTATATATATATATACACATATATATACATATATATATATATATATGTATATATATATATATATACATATATATATATATATATATATATTTTTTTTTTTTTTTTTTTTTCAGAACCAGGGATTGAACTCAGGTCCTTGCGCTTGCCAGGGAAGCACTTATTCCACTGAGCTATCTCTCTGGCCCCACACATTAGCTTTTAATGTGTAAATTGCAGCTATCACATATGTGCCATTTATCATTTTGGGGTATATTATGACAGAGCAGCCACCATCTGGATTATTGCCATTACCTGTGGATACAGAAACAGAAAATATAGCAGATCATAATCTGATTCTTAAATTTTTCAATGTAGGATTGGCTGCAATCACTTGTGCAAATGCCATTCAGTTAATCCAGTATCATGCCCATACTTGATGCAACTGGAAATATTTGGTGAAAGTCACTAACAATTATCATGGCAACTTGGATCACTGAGTTTAAAGTAGCCTTGCTATATTTCCACAGCCAATTGATGTTGGTAAGGATACCAAAACATATTCAGTAAGGGAAAAATAGTCATATTAACAAAAGGTACTGAGATACTTGATGTCCACATACTAAAAAAAAAAAAAAAGAACTTGGATCTCCTGCTCTCTGCTGTGTACAAAAACCAACACAAAATGAGTCAGTGACTCTAGCATCCTGAATCTATTGAAAGAAAAATTGGAAATCTTAATGGTTTTTGATTTTATAGTCTTCTTAGTTCTGGCACCCAAATCATGAGTGACAAAATAAAAACTGAAGTTGTATTTCATCAAAAGGGATCAAACCCTGGCCACTGTGCTCTGCCTAAAATATGTCAAAGGACATTATCAGGAACCCATAGAATGGGTGAAACTGTTTGTAAAGGTTGTGTCTGACAAATCTTGAATGCATATAAATGCCTACAACTCAACAACAAAACAGTGATAACCCAGTTTTTAAAAAGGGCAAAGTACACAAATAGACATTCCTCCTGAGAATATATAGAAATAGATAATAAAAGTCCAGGTACAGTGGTGCATGTCTGTAATCGCAGTGCTGGGATGGCTGAGAACAAGAGGATCAGTATGAATCCAAGCTGCATAGTGAGACCCTGCACAAAATACAAAAAAAAAAAAGAGACAATAAATTTATGGAAAGATGTTTAAAATTATTAGTCATTAGGGAAATTTAAGTCAAAGCCATGGTCAGTTACTGTTTTACACCTACCAGAATGGCCACATATAATTTAAAATAAGAAATAAAAATGAAAAATAGTGTTAGGAATGATATAGAGAGATTGGAAGGCTTGTACATTGTGGGTGCAATTCTAAAGTAATACAGCTGCTATGGAAAATGACTCACTGAGTCTGTAAAAGGGTAGATGTAGAATCACTGTGTGATCTAGCATTCTACTTTGGGTATATGTCCAAAGACATTGAAGGTAGACTCAAGCAGATATGTGTGTGCCAGTGTTCACAATAACCCAATTAGAAGGCATCAAAATGTACATTAGCAGATGGATGGATAAACAGAATGCAGTACATAGCTCCAAAGACTATTTCTTATATGCAGAAAGACATGAAGACCTGATATATGTTACAATGTAGATGAAACTTGAAAACCTATTGCCAAGTGAAATTAGCCAGACAAAAAAGGACAAATATTTTATGATTCAAATCATGAAATAACTTCAGATTGCAAATTCAGAGATGAAAAATACATTTGATGATACTAAGGGCTGGAAGGAGAGAAAAATAAGGAATATATTGCCTACTGGTTATGGAATTTACTTGGGATAATGAAAAATGTTTTGTAAATAGATAATGATAATGATTATAAAACACTGATTATAATTTTTTTTTTATGTATCTAGTACAGGGTCTACAGGATCTCACTACACAGATCAGACTACTAGTGATTTTCCTGTTTTCAGCCTCCCAAGTGCTGGAATTACAGGCACGGTCACCATGCCCAGTCTCAGTCACCCTCTCATTGTGCCCTGAGGGCGGAGGCAGGATGGGCATGGTGTGCTGGGGATTGCACCCAGGCCACTGTGCTCTGCCTAAGTGCCCGAGCCACTGTACACTGAGCTTTAGTCTGCTGAGCTACCTGACCGGCCCTCTGATTATAATTAATGTCACTGATTTGTATACTGAAAATGATTAAGTTGGGGGCCAGGGAGATGGTTCGGTAGAATCTCTTGCCTAGCAAGCGCAAGGACCTGAGTTCAATCCCTGGTTCTGGGGAAAAAAAAAATGGTTAAGTTGGCAAACATTGTTATATATTTCAATGCTGTTTAAAAAATATTTTATATCAAAAATCATTGAGTTGTACACTTCAGATATATATATAGATATATATATAATATATAATATGTAACAATTATATATTATATAATTATATGTTATCTATAACATATATCTATAGTTAATAATTATATATATTGTACTGGGAATTAAACACAGGATCTCATGCTTACGAGGCATATGCTGTGCCACCAAGCTAAATCCCCAACCCAGTATGTACTTTTTTAAAAAATAAAAGGTTAAGTTTTCCTACCCATCAGTTGTTATTGTTTTCTCCCCCCCCCCCCGTACTAGGAATTGAACTCAGTACCCTGCACTTGCCAGGCCAGCGCTTATTGTACTGTACTATCTCTCCAGCCCCACCCATCAAGTTGTTTTATAAACTTTATTTTAGATTCAGTATGGAAGTGACCATTTGCTTTATTTGAATAAATTTTGTTCCCTCTAAAGCTCACATTTGGGCATCATTGCTATTGTGAGGTATATTAAGAGGGTAGAAGTAGTTATTTAGAGGTAGTGTCATCAAGGAAGGGCCCCTGACATTATATAAATTGGGGAAAGACCACACATGTTTGTGTGCTCCCACTGTCTCCTACCACATGATGAATGCCCTGTGCTTTCCTAGCAAGAAGGGCATCACAGGATGCAGGCCCTCAAACTTGGGCCAGGACTATGCGCCAAAATGAACTTCCTTTCATTACAACATAACCAGTCTGTGAACATTGGGTTATTAGCAACAGAAAATAGACTGAAACACTAGTACTATATCTATAAAAGTAGGCCTGGGAGATGGCTCAGTGGAATAAGCACTTCCCTGGCAAGTACAAGGGCCTGAGTTTGATCCCCGGTTCCGCCAAAAAAAAAATAAAAAAGAAATTTACTATATTTATAAAAGTAAGTAAAGATTTTGATATGATATATTTTGTTGTCAGGAACCTTAATCAGTTTGTAGAATAATGTTATTGTCTGTTTTAAATCTAATGTGTTTTAAAGACACTTAGCAGGAAGTACACTTTATATGCTCTCTTAAGTCAGTTCTCCACATTCTGTGCTTGTCACATATGGAAAGTGAACAGCTACCTGATTGTCTCGTAGCTTTTTGGTAGCATGGTTTCCTACGATCTAGTAATCATCCATTTATTATTATTATGGACTAGTTCTATTCCTCCTCCCTCTTGTTTCTGAATCCAGATCTGCAGTGTATCATTTAAAAGATAAAAAGGATTTTGGGGGAAGATAATATATTAGTAACTATGTAGTAATCAATGATGACATGGAATTCATTATGTAGTTCTTATATATATTATGAGACACTAACAAAAGACTAGACAAGCCAATGCTGGTTGTGTTCATAAGAACTTAATGTCTGGTTAGGAATTTAACACATTTTCCTGATAAAAGAAATACCTTTCAGTAAATTTGCTAGTAATGTTTTAACGTTTAGATCTTTAATCCATTTTGACTTTAGTGCATGGTGATAGACCTGGGTCTAGTTTTAGTTTTTGGCATGTGGAGAGCCAGTTTTTCCAGCACCATTTGTTACAAAAGAGGCTATCTCTCAGTAAGCATGTTTGGCCCTCTTGTCAAAGATAAGATGGTTGAGTGTGTTTGTAGTTGTATCTGTGTGTTCTAATGCTGGTTCTTTCTGAAAAACATCCTATCTCCTTTACTATATTTAAAAAGAAGAAAAGAAATTCTATTGTTTCTACTCGGCCTGTAAGAACATTATAAATTATTACTCTGAAAAAAAAGTAAAAATATGACCAAACCTAAAAATCACTTCTTCTTAGATGTGCCAGAGTAGGGAAGCTGTGGGCAAAATGCTGTACTAAAAACTAAAAAGACAGATTTATTTGCTTGTTTTCCTTTTGCAAAACCGGGGATTTCAACTCAGGCCCTTGCGCTTGCCAGGAAAGTGCTTATTTCACTGAGCCATCTCCATGGCCCCTTGAAAAGACAGATAGCAGATACAGAATCACAGTGTCTTAGGAAAAATCCACAAGAAAGAGGCTTTTGGAAATCACAGCTGAGGTAGTGAGACCTGAAGTGTAGCTGATGAATTATTGGAAACTAGCCATGGACAGTAACTATTAGAGTTACAAACCTCAAGAAGAGCCAGTTATAGGGGAGTTCCCCCACATTTCTGAGTTTCACATTTAGAAGCTTAACCAGGCTCTCACAGTGAACTGCAGAGAAAAATCCTTTGTGTTTGTGGAAAGGGAAAAAGGAAAGGACCCCAAGGAAATGGGAAAGAAAAGTTTCACCCTCACAAGAAGCTATTCTAGATTCCTTCAGATTAGAAGCCTGATGTTCCCTGGGAGAAGGGAAATACCTAGCTCCAGCCCTTCTAGGTATCTTGTCCCATATAATAGACAAAAAAAGTATGAAGTACTGTGAGGTTCACAGGTCAGTGGCTCATAAGCTTACCAAAAGACTCATATTAATTATTTAGCTAAAGGTGCTCCTTTCTCCACATCTTAATTCTGTGCTATTAAATACCTTTATTGTGGTTTCTTTTATAAAGTATATCATGCCTTCCTTTAAACAAAAATATATAAGATGTACTAAACAGCATAAATACACTGGGAAGAGGCTAACCAAACATCAAAACTAATGTCAGCTATTTCAGCAATGTTGAAATAATCAGACCATGAATTATATAAAATTATTAAAATGCTATAGGTTTTAAAGCAAAAAAGGGCAATATTCAGAAACATGTTTGTTTGAATCCACAGAAATGAAAATTCTAAAGATGTATCAAAAAGAAATACTGTAGGTAAAAACACTGTAGCCAATGGAGAATGCCATTGCTGAACTCGTTAGTAGAATGGGTGTGCTAGGGAAAGACTTTCTCTTTTTTTGTATATGTTTATTTTTATTTTGTTTTTTTAAAATAATTTTATTGAGAAACAAATAGCAGTGATACAGATTCAAAATCAATTAGTAGGACTGTTTCAATAAATAATACATTGCATATCATTGTCTTAGTGGTTATTCATTGTACAAGCTGCAGACATGATATCCTGTCCACAAACACTATTAGAACAAACTTTCCTTTTTTTCATAATTTTATTGAAGAATAGCAATGAGACAGTTTCAAATCAGATTAGTAGAACAGATTCAATAATTGATGCATTGCATATTGTTTTCTTAGTGGTTATTTGTTGTACAAGGTGCAGACATGATATTCTATTTACAAACACTATTAAAGCAGATCCCTCTATTCATTGAATTAAGAGAATATAGCTGTATACCTGTTTTTTTAAAAGCTGATTTATAGTACAGTTTCAATAATTAATACTTTTTACATTGCTATCTTCCTAGTGGTTATCCATAGTACAAGAAGCAGACAGGATATCCTGTCTCTTTTCATACAAAAATAGCTGCATATTTACCCTAACTGTTCTGTATATACAAATACAGAATGGTCCTTTGTATCCCCCTTTTTTTTTGTTTAGTCCTGTCAGAGATGGGTTTTCTATTGGCATTCAAATATTATAGGTGCTTGAATTCAGCAAAACACTCCAACATAGTCCAGCAGTCCACAATAGTAGTGGGTTATCTGAAGAAGTTGTTGACTAGAGCCATTTACAGCTCAGCATATTATTATGGCTTTATTTTATATACCTTGTTTTTTATACTTTCTTGCTGGATGGTTAAGACCAAGATAAAGCAAGATCTATATAACAAGAAATGTAACTTTTGTATCCAATTAGGTCAGTCAATTCCCCTCAGGATTTATTCTGTAAACCTATACCTCACTTTGTAGATCCTTTGTCAGTGTCAGCCATGTGGATGAGTCATGGCCATTGCTTGACCAATTTGCTCTCTGTGAAAGCCTGTGAGAAAGTTTTCTCTCCATGTGACTCTCCTTAGGCACAGTATATGTCATCAATCTCATTCCTCTGTGGCCCCATAATCTCCTTGATCAGAAAATTCGGGGCACAACTGAGTTCCATGATTGTTACTGTACAGGTTCTCCTATGTCCTGAGTCTTCACTGACCTTGAAAGGCTAGGACCAAATGTTGTCTGATCTTGCAGCCTTTCCATTTCTCCAGCTTTTGATCTGCAAACTTAGGTTGTTAAACATCCAGAAGAGAAGCTGATTATTACCCTGCAACATATGCAGTTCAGTTTACCCTATCGGCCTAAATATCAAACATCTTAGGCATAACGTGGAACAGATATTTTCCATCAAGGATTGATGTATCAAATTTTAAGTTCTTACAGAATATGAGGGAAAAAAATTTAAAAATAATACTATATACGTATTATTACACAGAAATTTAGAAATCTAACTGTATACAGCCTTATAGCAGAATAGTCCTGTAACATTTTTTTCCTTCTTCTTTTTTTTTTTTTCATTTATTACCAAAAGAAAAAAAAAAACTTACTTGTGAGACAGTATGGTAATAATTGGTATGTCATGACAAGAAGTATGTATTTAGCAGACCAGAATGACAGGTATTCCAAGTGTGATCCTTCTATTAACACATTGCTATCTTCAGTGCAGTTGCTTGGTTCACAGTTATCAGCGTATATAGATAGTCGGGTTGAGAATCCTGCCATTTAACTGCTGCTTTCCAAAACCTGCTGATGTTCCTTGGGATCTTTGCCTTGCCCATCTTGTGTGTACAAATGTATGGTTTTGTCCCTGGCCTGTTTCCCAGCTTTTCTCCTTACTCTCTCATTGTCCAAACCTCAAGTTCTCACTTTCTTTTTAGTTGTGTAGGGAAAGACTTTCTGAGCAGCTTGAGGATGTCACAATTCGAAACATCCAAACTAAAAAAGCTAAGAGAAAATACACTGGAAAAAAACACTCAGAACAGAAAGTTCAGAGATGGTGGGACAACTTTGAAAGGTAAAACTTATACATAATAGGGGAAGAAGAAAAACGAACAGCAGCAGTATTTGAAGCAGAAAAATTTTACTAAACACAGGCAACATCAAGTTGGGTAAATGCCAAAAAGAAAAAAAGATGCCTAAGGATATCGTGTTCATATTACATACAAATGTCATATAATTATAAATAAAAGTCTTGAAGGCTGGGAAAAAGTAGTATAGAAGAGCATGTTAATGAGCAGTAAGCATAACTTGCAACACAAATGAAATACCATTTTCATTAACAGCCTCAGAATAAAATGCTTAAATAGAAATCTAATAAAATATGTACAAGATTTATATGAGAAAAATAAAAAAAACTGAGATCTTAAAAAAGAACTAAATGATGTTCATGGATAGGAAGACCCAGTAGTATCAAGATACCACTTTATCTCATTTTAATTTATAGATTTAATGCATCAACTTGAACAAATTATGACACATATAAACTAATTCTAAAGTTTATATGGAAGAACAGCATAATACTATGTAGGAATAGTTATTGTAATGAAGATTGAAGTTAAATCTATGATACTCAACTTGAAGATTTATTATAAAGCTGTAGTAATACAAAATGGCATTGACAAAAGAATCAAAAAATGAATCAGTGTAACAGAACAGGAGCCCAGAAATAAACTCACATCTAATCATTGTCTTTGATTAAGGTATAAGACAATACAGTGGTATAAAAATAATCTCAAGAAATGCTGGAACAACTGATTTTATCAAATGAACAGGCACAGAATTGATCATCTTTATGAAAACTAATTGAAAATGGATCATGTAGTCCATAAAGTGGAATATAAGCACCTAAAAAAGATGCCAGTGTATTAAAATACCTTGAAGAAGTTAATGCATATTACTAAGGGATAGAAATCAAAAGGCTATAAAGTGACATTCTAGAAAAGGCAGAACTATGGAAACAGCAGAAAGATCAGTTACTGTCAGAAGTTAAAGCTGAGGGAAGAATAGGTGAGCACACATATTTAAAGAGTGAAATTTTACTGTATGGCATTACAGTTGTGCAGACCAGTCATTGTGCATGTCAAAACTCAGAATGTACAACACCAGGAGTTTACCTTGAATATGGACTTTGGGTCACAAAATAATATAGGTTTGTTGATTGAATTAATTTTACTAGTCGGAGAGGTTGCTAATGGCAAAGGTTGTGCCTGTGTGGGGGTAGGAAGTGTATAGGAATTCTTTGATTTTTTTTGAAATTAATTTTATTGAGAAACATAACAATGAGATAGTTTCAAAACTGATTAGTAGGACAGTTTCAATAATTAATTCATTGCATATTGTTGTCTTCATAGTGGTTTTCATAGTACAAGATATATCTAAACACTATTAGTACAAATCTTCTCATTGAAGTAAGAGAAAGTAGCTGTATATCTACCTTAACTATTTTGTATATACAGATGCAAAATGCTCCTTCATTTGTATCCTCCTTTTAAGAATAAATTATAGTTAATTTAAGAAGTAATTCCAGGTGGATTAAAAAGTCAGTATTGAAAAGTAAATTATTAAAAGGTTGGAGGAGAGTACAGTTGATTATTTTTCTATGAAAAGTCAATGTAAAAAGGTTGCATGATTCTAACTATATGACATTTTGGAAAAGGCAAAGGACTCATAGTTTTAAACAAGTATAATGTCTGTGTCATTTTGTCTAGCTAGCATTTACCAAAACGCAAGGAGATAGATATTATATGGATAACCTTAATATCTAAAAATATATAAATATGAAAATTGCATAAGTACACAAGAGAGTTTAAAATACTAAGAGATTTTTGAGGAAACGTGTCATGTTTATGTTACAGTAAAAGATTTACAATTTAAATCTTAGCTCAAATATTTGTACATTTGTTTTATACAACATAATATCTAAAAACATAAAAACCTGAACACACAACTAGAAGGTAAAATGTCAGAATATACATGATGTGCTGTGTCACTAAATCATTTTCCTGGTCTCTGAACTGTTCTGCTGTTCTTTCCACTATTGTTACTCATACCTTTGCATTAAGACAGGGTTTACACATACATACTTATCACCAGTCAGTGCACTCCTGAATTTTACATATTTAAGTTGTTTTTCCCAGTGACTTTTTTCTCTTTGTGGTAGGAAAATAAAAACTTATTTCTGTGTGTCACTGGAGTCAAACTTGCTCTTGTGAGGCAGGTGCTTATGCCACTGAGCCCCAAGAACATTTCTATAGTCTGAGAAGATTGCAGTAAATCTAAATTTGTAGGGAGAGAATGTCAGAGTTACCTGGGGATTTGTTAAAATTAATTGGAGACTTCTACTAATTTTTAAACTATAGACCTTGAGAATCACTTTTCAAGGAGCCACTTTTATTGAAAGAAAGTGTAGTAGTCATCAAATATGTTGCAGCAGCAAAAACAAGGTTGAGGATTGCATAATAATTTGTACATGTTTTCTGATCTTTTTGATGTTTTAATCTTTGATAAAACAAATAAAGACTCACTCTAGGGATTTGGTATTTATATAACATAGCTGGAAAAATTGAAAGTATAGTGTGTTCAAAACTGTTAGGCACCTTGAAAGACGTAAACATACTAAGACGTCCTTACTTAGTTGTGTTACAGAATTCTTTTGAGGAATTTCTAGTTATTTGTATAAGCAGTAAATTTGTTGGAGATATACAAACAAATTATAATTAGCATACGAAATATAATTAAGTTTGATTTACTGTGAGTCTAGGGGAAAGTTCATCAGGGTAGATTGTATTTGAGTAAGTCCTGGAAAGGACAGGGGAATTTTAAGTAATTAGCAAAGAGGCATGATAGAGTGTTTCAGACAGAGAGAATTACCAGAGGGATGTAGAAGCCAGGGACATATTTGCAAGTTTTGTATAAAGAGGTTTATAAGGGCTGGGGAGATAGCTCAGTGGCCAAGGTGCCTACCTGTACAAAGAGGTTTACAAATAAATATTCGTTAAGGCAAGAATGGACTAAAAATTTTGTCCACATCAGTGAGGACTATAAGTAATCAATGTGTCTATTTAAAAACCAAGAAACACATTTCCTGTTCTTCTCTTGTACCTAGTCACATCATTAATCATGAAGTTTTTTGTTTTTTTTTTAATCTTTTTCCCATTGCTATGCTCACAGAGTATGTAAGAGTACCTGGTATATAACAGGCATGTGTGAAATTTGCTCAATGAATGAATTTGAACAATTGTGTTTTAAAGAGATCTTGTCTGAATTTGTCAGATTGTGTTCACTTTCATTCACTTTTCTTGGCTTTCATCTTGCACAATCTGACATGCTCCATTTGAACTTGGTGCACCTTTAATACAGGTGTAGCTGCTCTGTGATTGGCTCAGGTAGAGCTGTAAAGTCTTTCATTTTAAGTTTCATGAATGTAGCACTGCTTTGTCCTTTAGTCTTGATTTTTTTTATTAGTATTTGTTGAGTCCGTAAAGTTTTCTTTGCTAGAGTGCAATTGATGCATATACATAACACGTCTTAGTTTCTTTCTTTTTTCTTTCCTCTTCCTCTGGTCTCCATCTTTTGATTTCCTTCTCATTTCAGAGAGATCTATCTTCCTACTTGCTGTTCTATAACTTGTATGTAGCTTTGTATTTATAATTTTATTATAAAAATAAGAGAAACCATGTAAGTTTAAGGTTGTGTGTCTAATTATGTTACCTAACATTATGGTCTCAAGGTGCTTCCAGTTTCCTACAGATCACTCAAATTTTTCTTTATGGCACAGTAGTGCTCTATTGTGTGTTGATTTTAATTTTTTTTAGGGATATGTGACATCACTTTTAGAGTTTCACCCACTTATATATTCTTGTGATTATTATAGTTTGTTAAATATTTATACTCACTATCATAGTGTTTTAAAATTTTGGGCTACTGTAATATATTGTTCTTTTTTCCCTATATTTTAGGGAAGGGTCTACAAGGGTGTTCAGGGTCATGATCAAGATTGGACTTGTAGTGATTCTCCTATTTACAGCCTCCCAAGTGCTGTGATTACAGGCATGCATAGCCACACCCAGTCTCAATGCCATCGCAGCACATGGTGGGGGGGGGGGGGAGAGCCTGCATGGCAGGCCTAGGAATAGAATCCCCTGGCCCTTGTGCCTGCTTGCAGGCATCTTAATCTGCTCAGCTATTTGGCCGGCCCAAATTATTTTATTTTGATATTTTGAGGAATATCTTTCATATAGTTTGAAAGATCTGTAAGTTGAAGTATGTTCCCTGTACCTGTGTGTATTATTGTTCAGTGTTTGATTAGAGTTTACAATATGCACACTTAATTTTTCGTAATCCCACTTGAATGAAAATATTGACTTCACACAATATAAGAAATTTACAATAATAATTGTTTACTTTTCCTACCTTTTTGTGCTACTGTTGTCTTATATTTTACTTTAGTATATGTTATAAGCTTAAGTTTATCAATTATTTTATCTTTGCTTTAAAGATATATTTTATATTTTTCCATATATCTACCATTTTGCAGGGTTTTTATATCTGCTTACATTTTACCTAAATAGAGATGTTGTGTCCCTTGTCTGAATTCTTATAGCACATTCTGGACCATTTACATGTCATATGTAATCTTTCAATTAGTAGTCCAATGCATATGTCAAATTTCCTCTGCCAATTTTATATTATTTTCTAACAAGGATCACCATTTATACTGTATTTCAACCTACTTAATTATGACCAGCACATTGCCTTGCACAAAACAGCCACTATATATTTTTAAATGTATAGAGATGAATTATTTTTTTAAAGAATTTGGACAGTGTAAAATTTTATTTGTGTAGTCTGACAGGGCTAAGTTATATTATTACTATTCACTATTAGATGTTACTTTCTATTTATAGTTTTACCAAGAAATTTCTTGCCATTAGGTTTATCAAGTTCTAAAAATTGATACCCTTATAGAAGCACACTTAGAGTTTTCATTATACATTAAAGTGGTTACTTTGTAAAACAGAATCATCCATAAGATTATGATTTTTATTTTATCTGTCAAAGTTTATACAGAACCAACTAATTTTCCTTTGAAAATTGAACGCTAGCATTGGTTTCGAGTTACTCTTTTCATAAAGTTTAGAACCAATCACAGTAACAGTGGGAAAAAGCAGAACACCCAACAATACCTTCAGATATGTTCAGAATGTGCTCTGTTAATAATGAATTCTGATAAAGTCTTACTGTAACTGACCTCAGGCTCATTACAAGTGAATTTTCTCAAAGTGAGCTCTCATGGCAGCTGCAGGTTGTGTCAGAGAAAGAGGACTCAGTGGGCTGTGCAAAGAAGTGTAGAAGAGAGAAGAGAGATTCATATGCCTCTTAGCCAATCGAATAACATAGTAAGGTGGTAAGAATGAGTTTTCCTCTCTTGTTCTCTTCTCTCAAAGGACAGGAAAGGTCAGGTCCAGGAGATTTCATCAATCCCAGGTTTACCTGTGCTTAAGCGCCTAGAGCTTAAACCCAGCATCCTAATGTGTATGCTTTAAAGATTAAATGTTTCAGTGGACACCAAAGGCTGGGATTCATCATGAAAGGCGAAGTCCAAGGTAAAGATTGAAGAGGCCCACAACATTCTGGACAGATCCTTCCAGTCTGAGTTAAAAGAGGTCTCCTGTTGTAATACTTTTATGCATCAGACCTCCAGGCCAAAATCCAGGCTGTTTCTCTCCAGCCTTGCCAGGGAACAACTGGAAAATTATATTTGGAGGTGTGATGATTGTTTTCTTTAGCTCACCTAGCATGTTAAGATTTAAATAGAGCAGTAGTGTTGTTTCCTAATAATGTAATAAATATTCTTGAAATAAATATCTCATCTAAGAACTTGACCATTTCTAGTAATTTACAGTCTTCTAGTATACTAACCTCAGACTGTCATCTGACCCCAAAAGTAACTATTTTATATTTTCTGATTATTTCATTTGTTACTGTTTTTTATGTGTGTAAAATGGGAGTTTCATAGTTATGACTAAAATAAACAAATATCAAATAGAACACTTAAATTCCACCTTATGTTAGCCAGATCTCACATAGTATAATGTCTAAAAATTAAGTTTGTATCTTACAACATTTCTCTGCTGTATAGTAAAATCATGGATTTTTTTTTTTTTTTTTTTTTTTTTTGTGGAACCAGGTATTGAACTCAGGCCCTTGCGCTTGCCAGGGAAGTGCTTATTCCACTGAGCCATCTCCCCAGCCCTTGTATAGTAAAACTTAAATGTGTGTGACATGCATAAAGTCAACGCTTGTCCTCATTGGGAAAAGACAGCTTATATTGTAGATTTTAGAATCTCAGTATCTGTAAAGTGATGAAGTAAATGACAGTTTTGGGTTTTTTTATGTGTAAAAATATGATGTGGATGCTAGAAAATAAGCTGCCAGTGCTGCATCCTGCATTAGTATGATCAGTAGCCAAGAGGCCCTGAAAATATGCTTGCTTGTATTGATGGGAATAGTGCACTTTGTAATCTGTGTTTTGCACTCTGTTTTTATATATTACTACAGCTAAAGAAGTAAACAGGTCATGGCACGTTTAACAAAAAGGCGACAGGCGGATACAAAAGCTATCCAGCATCTTTGGGCAGCAATTGAGATTATAAGGAACCAGAAGCAAATTGCCAACATTGACCGAATTACAAAGTAAGTAAATTTAAACCAAAATATTCCTGCAAGATTTCATAAAAGATTTTAGGGAAAAAAGTCCAGACATACCTCACAGAAGTCTATAGTTGTTACACAGTTACAGAAATAGGTACAAGCATCTTTTATTTAGAAGTAAAATGTAAGTAGGTTCTATTTTTAATACTTTTGGTTATAATTTTTTAATTCTTAAGCTTTTAGTCACTTGTTTTTATGCAATAAAACTAAAAAAGTCTATTGTTCATTACTCAGTTTAATATAAAATGAATATGTTATGTGTAATAAGTAACAGCTTAGTAGCTTGTAGGCCATTAACAGATTTTAATAGTATCAGTCTGTATTTTAGAAAATATGTTGAATAAACGTTCAGTTTAAAACCATAAAAATTTTTTGTTTATTTGTTTTGCCAGCTAGTTTTTGATGCTATTTACCTTGGTAGAAAAAGATTCATGATAGGAATCCTGTTTTTATATTCTATACTAATTGTAAGAGTGTTAGTAGGTACTTAATCTTATTTTGTTACTTGTTTCTCTGCATATTTTTAAAGAGAGAAAGCTAAATTTATATTTTATAGATGTTTGGATTTTTTGATTAGTGTTTCTTTATTTTCTTCCCCATATTCATTAGATGAATTAATTCAATTCACATATTCATTAAATGCTTTCTGAAAAGTGAAAAACAGGTAATTTACATAATGTCACTTAAATTTTTTGCCATTAATGATATTGAGAGTATGTATTCTGGTGAAAAGTAAAAATGTTACAGTAGAGGGAAGGAGGCAGAAAAGTAGAGAATAATGAGATGGCATTGCTCTATATTGTCCTTGGAGTACTTTAGAGTTGGCCTATTTTCTATTAAGATAGTAGCAGAAACAAAATGAAAGGTAACACTGTGGAAAATAGGAATAAAAATCAATGTACATTACCTGTGTTTTTAGATCAAATAATTCGAGGCATGGTATCATGAGTAATTTATAGAGTCATATTGGTATAATTTTTTTTTTTAAATTTTAAGCAGATGTATCTGTGATGTAGCACTTACCTAGTATGTCTGAGGCTAGGGGGTAAGGGCTAGGGGCAAAGTGTAAAACAGTAAGTTTTGTCTTATGATTGAAATTTTTGTAAAACCTTATTTTATGTATGCCAAAATTGTTTACAAAGACTGTTGAGATATCTTTAAGTTAAATTATCCAAGCCTCGACTGAACTTACTTCAATTTCTCAGGCTGTTCTTTCTAATCTGCAGAATCCTTCTCTAGAACTTTCAAATATATTCTCTAGAAAGCTATCATGTCTTGCCAGATAAGTGCTGTTGTCAGGTTATGGCTGTCTGCTGGCAGTAAGGGAATTGACTCCCACAAT
Source organism: Ctenomys sociabilis (assembly GCA_004027165.1). Taxonomy (NCBI): domain Eukaryota; kingdom Metazoa; phylum Chordata; class Mammalia; order Rodentia; family Ctenomyidae; genus Ctenomys; species Ctenomys sociabilis. Next base: position 5,494 of record PVKA01025415.1, on the reverse strand, counting down.
AACGGGTGTGTGTGTGTGTGTGTGTGTGTGTGTGTGTGTGTGTGT
>PVKA01025414.1:0-32917 GCA_004027165.1 Ctenomys sociabilis | reverse complement strand
CAGTTGGGTTAGATAACGCTGTGCTTCTACATAATTCTATGAGAGGCAAGATCTGCACTATTGGTGGTGGGACAGGATATTATGTCGGCTTTTAGTGCTATGGTCATCCACTAGGTAAATAATTATTGAATCTGTGATATAATTCAGCTACGTAAATACCTGTAAATATAATATCATGTATGCACCTTGTACAATACCAAAACATTATGAAAACAGTTTGCAATGTATTATTTCATCGACTCTGTATGGTTATGGTGTTTTGAAACTGTCTGATTGACATTTGTATTTCAATAAAATAAAAATAAATGGAAAAAAAAAAACAAAACTGTCAATAAAGAAAAGTACATATCCTGATTGATTCACAGCAAAAATCTACACGAAATTGAGAGAAGATTTAATGCCAACTATTCTCGAACTCTTCAAGGACATTGAATGGGAAGCAATTCTCCCAAACTCATTTTTGGAGGCAAGTATTAAAGTGATACCAGAGCCAGGGAGATGGCTCAATGGAATAAGTGCTTCCTTGCCAAGCACAAGGGCCTAACTTCAATCCCTGGTTCTGCCAAAATAAAGTGATACCAAAACCAGAGAAAGAACCAACTAAAAAAGAAAACTACAGCCCAGTCTCTCTAATGAATATAGATGCAGAAATACTCAATAAAATACTAGCAAACATAGTGCAGCATTCAATCAAGATTATATATCATAACCAAGTGGGATTCATCCCAGATATGCAAGGATGGTTCAACATATCCAAATCCCAAACTGTAATATAACACATCAATAGAACCAAGAACAAATAACATGATCATCTTGATAGATGCAGAAAAAGCTTTTGACAAAGTCCAACATTCATTCATGATTAAAAAAAAGAGAGAATCAGAACAGATGGCTCCTATCTTATCCTGATAAAAGCCATGAATGAGAAACTAACATCCAACATCATTCTAAATGAGCAAAAACTGAAGGATTTCACTTTATGGTCAGGAACAAGAAAAGGATGTCCACTGTCTCCACTTCTATTCAATATACTTTTGGAAACATTAGTCAGAGCAATTAAATGAGAGAAAAAGGATTAAGGATTGGAAAAGAAGTGAAATTACTATTATTTGCAAATGACATGATGTTCTACATACAGGACCCCAAAAGCTCCAAGATTCTTGTAGATTTAATGACCAAATTCAGTCACATAGCAGGATACAAAGTCAACACACAAAAAGTAGTAGCATTTTGTACACAATAATGAATGCATTGAGAGAGAAATTATGGAAATCACATCTTTCACAATAAAATCCAAAAAATAAATACTTATGAATAAATTTTACAAAAAAAGTAAAAGATTTATACAGTGAAAATCACAATACCCTTAGAAAAGAGATTTCAGAGTATTTGAGAAAGTGGAAATATATTCCATGTTCCTGGATAGGTAAAAACAAACATTTTGAAAATGACCTACTCTCCAAATCGTTATACAGATTCAGTGAAATCTCAATTAAAATACCATTCATACACTTCACACAGAGAGAAAACTTTCCTCAAATTCATCTGGAGCCAGAAGATACCCATAATAACAAAAATAATCCTGAGAAACAAAGGAAAGACAGGAGGTATCAGAATCCCTGACCTGAAATTATACTATAAAGCTACTGTGATAAAATCAGTACTGGCATAAAGACAGACCTGAGGATCAATGTATCAGATTAGAAGATTCAGACAAAATGGCAAACACCCTCAGCCATCTCAACTATGATAAAGGTGCTAAACATGCCTACTAGAAGAAAGATAGCCTCTACTAAATGGTACTGGAAAAGCTGGCTTTCCACATACCAAATGCTCTAATTAGACTGTCTATCATCATGCACTAAAGTGCAGTCAAAATGGAGTAAATATTTAAACATTAAAATGGAAACACTAAATATTCCAAAAGAACATAAAAGTGAAAATATTAAAGATATATATAGGTACAGTAAGAGAATTAACAGAAACCAAACTGCATGGGACATACTTCAAGAAGGCATCTGATTTTTTTGAAAAATTTTTACATTCCAAAGCAAATTTCCAACTGAAAAAAAAATTCCATAAACTGTCAAAAAATATATATATAATATTATATATATACACACACACACACATATATATAGCTGACTGTCCCTCCAACAAAGGCCTTCTATCTAGAACACGTAAAAATTTTTTGAAAATCAGGCCTTCCAAATTCAAAGACCCAATCCATAAACAGCCATCTGAGATGAATGTACACTTTTTGGATGAAGAAATACAAATGGCAAGTAAATATATGACAAATGTTCAACATCATTGGTAATTCAAGAAATGCAACCTAAAACAACACTGAGATTCTATATCACCCCAGAAAAAATGGCTGACATGAAGTCAGGCAATAACAAATTCTGGAGGGGGTATGGGAAAAAAGAACAATTCTCTGCTATTAATGGGAGTGCAAAGTGGTACAACCACTATGGAAATCAGTGTGGAGATTCCTCAGAAAGCTAGTATTTCAGGTCCCAATGTACCCAGCTAATCCTTTCCTGTGTATTTTTCCAGAATAATTGAAAACATCATACCACAGCGATATATGTGTACCTATAAATAGCAGTGCAATTTGTCATAGTTAAATCCTGGAAAAACTGAGATGCCCATAAACTGAAGAATGGATAAAGATAAATTTTACCCAGATGAGTGTTATTCAGCTATAGAACAGGATAAAGTTCAGTAAATGGATGCAACTAGAGAGAACATACTCTTAAATGAAATAAATCAGACCTCATGTGCAAACATTGTATTGTCTCCTTAGTGTAACAACCTGAAAGAGAAAAATAGATTCTGAAGGGTACAAAAGATACTGGAAAAAAAGGAATGAACTTATTCAAAAGGAAACAGTTCCTGAGTTGAGGACAGGACAGAAGCAGGAGTGGGAGAAAGAAATATATCTATGTATGCAAGCAAGATGGTTTGGACAATAGTATAGTGGATTTCTACTGGTCTGTGGAAAGGAAGAAATAAGACTTGTTTATTTCTCCTTTTATTTTGTTTGTCCTTTTTCTGTTCTTAATTTCTTTTATATTTCTTTTTTTCTCTTCTTCCAATTTTGGATTAACTTATCTACTTGGAAGACAACATTATACATTACAACAAATATTGTGAAATTCAGATTATTTTGTTAAATGAAATTCTGTATCATTGTAATATTTAATACTATTTTGTAGTCTCTTTAAAAGAAAAAGAGACCCATTGGGATTGCACCCTTTCACCTCCAAACTGCATAGAATTGATTCTTTTTGTGTGTGTGCGTGTGTGTTTTAGGGAAGGGTCTACAGGATGCTCAGGGTCTCACTACTAGATTGGACTAGTAGTGATCCACCTGTTTACAGCCTCCCAAGAGCTGGGATTATAGGTGTGCACCACCCGCTGGGTCTCAGTTGCCATCTTGGCATGCCCCTTGCCCCTGCACCTGCTTGCAGGCACTTTAATCCACTGAGCTATTTGGATAGCCCTTGGAATTGATTCTTGTCTGTCCTTTTGTATTGTAGGTTTGGATGAGGATGTGTCCATTTTATGTAATCTTTCAAAGAATCAACTTTTTAATTCAATGATTCTTTGTATTGTTCTCTTTTTATTTCTTTATTTTTATTATTATTGTTTTGTTTTACTTTTTTGTGGTTCCAGGGATTGAACTCAAGATGCTGCACTTGCCAGACAAGTGCTTATTCTACTGAGCTATCTCTTTGGCCTGTATTGTTTTATTAGGCTCATTTACATTAATTTCTTTTGATTTTTATAACTAACACATTTATATGAGCTCAGGGTTCAACTGCTCTTCATTTTCTAGAAGCACAAAGTTCCATTTGTTTTTGTTTTTCTTATGTTGGAATTCATAACTATAAATTTCCCTAGGAGACCTGCTTTCATAGTGACCTATAAATTCACATATATTGTGCCAGAATATCATTTTAATTGTAGAAAGCATCTAACTTCTTTAATTTCATTTCATTTTGATTCATTGGCTGTTTTAGGAACATACTGTCTAGTTTCCATGCATTTGTGCAGTCTTTGTGGTTTCCTTTTCCATCTATTTCCAATTTTATTGCACTTTGATCTGATAATATCATGGATACTTTCAGTTCATTTCCATTTACTTAAGGATGTTCTCTAGGGTAGTATGTGGTCTATTTTTGCAAATATCCATGTGCAGCTTTAAAGAATGTTTATCTCTCTCACAATGTCTTTAAATATTTTGGAGAGCTGACTTGGTACTAACAAACTTCTTTAGGTTTTCTTTGCCATAGAGATATTTTTCAATCCATTTTGAAAAATAGTTTTGTGCAGTACATCACTATTGGTTGGATGTTGTTTTCTCTTAGGGCCTGAAATACTTGACACCCAGTTTTCCTTGACTTTTAAGGGTCTGTGCTAAGAAGTCTGCTGTGATTCTGATGGGCTTTCTTTTATAAGTGATTTTTTTCTTTTCTCTAAAAGAAATGGGTCCTAAAATTCTGTATTTGTGTTGAATTTCTGGAATCATGACTATCCTTTGATGTAGTTTTTTTCTCATCATTTGGGAGTTCTATATGCTTACCATATCTGTATGTAAAATTCCTTTTCACATGCTTCTGAAGTTTTCTGTACTTACTTATATAACCAGGTTTTTATGTGTGTGTTATCTTTCAATTTTTCAATAATTTCAGTCAATCTTTTGTTATTCTTCATTTCTTATTTGCTTCTGTTTACTACTATGCCATTTTCACAGAGGTCTGTTCTAACTTTTAGATGTTTGATCCATTGTTTTGGTTTAGTGGAGGGTGAGATAGATGGGTCAGTGTTCCGCATGTTATACCCAATTTTCTCAGTACCATTTATAAAATAGGCTACCTCTTTTCTATGAATGTTTTGATCCCTTCGTCAAAGATCAGTTATCTGATCTGTGCCTGAGTTTTTCTGATCCTCATGTCTGTTTTTGTGCCATATGATGATGCTTTTATCATAGTAGCTTTATAATATAACTTGAAATCTGAAAGTATGATGCCTCCTGCTTACTCTTCTTAGCCATGATTGCTTTTGCTATTCTGATCTCTTCTGGATCCATATGAATTTCAGAATTCTTTCCCTAGTTCTGTGAGGATTTTTTTTTAATTATATTAAGACCTTCCATCAGTTCTGGAAGGGTGGCAATTTAAAATGAAAATTGAAGAGGATACCAGAAAGTGGAGAGATATCTCCCTTTATTGACATACATGATTGTGAAATAATTCCTATTAATCTTCTGAGCTTTATCAATATCTGTTGTGATTTTTAGCTTTTTCATTTCTAATTATATTAATGTAGGTTTAATAGTTTACCTATTTTATTTATTCTTTGTAAGAAGCAGCTCTTTGATTCAGTGATTTTTTTAACATTGCCTTTTAGTCTACATTTCATTGATTTCTGCTGCTAATTCTATTATTTCCTTTGTTGTACTAGCTTTCAGTTGGACTTTTCTTGCTTCTCTCTGGGGGCAACCTTATTAGGTTGTTTTGTTTTTTTGTGATTTATGTGTTCACAGCTATAAATTTCCCATTTAGAACTCCTTACACGGTGTTCCATAATTTCTGTTATGTTGTAGAAAAATTACTTTTTAATTTTAGAAAATGTCTAATTTCTTCCTTGCTTTTTTAATTTCCCTATCTTTCTCTTTCTTTCTTTCTTTCTTTCTTTCTTTCTTTCTTTCTTTCTTTCTTTCTTTCTTTCTTTCTTTCTTCCTTTCTTCCTTCCTTCCTTCCTTTCTTTCCTTTCGTTCTTTCTCTTTAGGTTTTTACTTTTCCTTTCCTTTTTTCTCCATTCCTTCATCCCAGTTTCTCTTTCCTTGTATTTCTTTTTTGATTTTTTTTTAGTTTATTTGTGAGTTTTTGGAGTTTTTGATTTGTTGCTTTTCTGTAAAAATTTTAAGATATTTGTCCTACTGTTGGAATTATAGGGTTTTTAGTATGACGTATTATGAAGAAGTGTTTTTCTAATCATGGATATTTAAGGTATGCCTCACTTATCTGGATGTTTAATTCTTTCCATGTATTTGAAGCTTTCTATTATTTCCTTTACCTTTTTTTTTTTTTTTTTATTTTAGGGACGTGTCTACAGGGTGTTCAGGGTTTCACTACTAGATCAGACTCCTAGTGAATTGCCTGTTTACAGTCTCCCAAGAGCTGAGATTACAGGCACGGGCCACCAAGCCCAGTCTCAATTGCCATATTTGGTAAGCCCCCCTTTCTATTATTTCTGTAAATAGTTTTTTAATGCCGTTTTTGCTGTCTTTATTTTCCACTAATTACAATCAATCTTAATATTTCTTGGTTAATCTAGTAGCCCTTGAATAATTTTTCATGTTCTTTTGTTGTCCGCAAGGTACCTCTGAGTAACTGGTCACTAACATCAGTCCTATCTTCTACTTCTGATACTCTGTCTCTAAATTGGTTACTTCTACCATCCATTCTCTCAATATTTATTAATCTCCTCGATTTCCATTTGGAACATTTTAATGGAATGTGATTCTTTTTATCATTTCTTATCCTGGACATTCATGTTTTGCATCAATCTGTTTAGCTCAGCTAGCTTTTAATTAGTATCTTCAAAAGAAATCTATTTAGCTATATCTTCTTTACACTTATCAACCACTTTATTGATCTGGTTTTTAATCTACTTTGTTATCCTTTCAAACAATTTTGCCATGAGACTTCTGAATTCTTCTCCCCCCTTGTCTCATGGATCAGCTTAGGGGAAGTTAAAAGTTGTGGGAAGCATTTCATTGCTTTATCTGGTCATTTTCTAATTTTTATTTTGGAGTTTTTGTGCTGGGTTTTACAAGTTGATTATAAGGCTTCATTGCTAGTATAGAGACCTATTTACTTAATATCTGCTTTTCAGTGATGCCCTCTGACCATAGCAAACTATAGATTTTTGTCTTTGTCCCAGGTTCCAATCACCTACATTTATTTGAGTAGGGAGGCTGCAGTGGATTTGACCCATTACTGAGCTCTAAAGTCTGTAGTAATAATGACATGAGGCAGTTCAGATATTGGCATATAGAGAAAACAAAAAAAACCTATGTTATACCTTGGCTATAGTAACAAAATCAGTAATGATACTAACGTCAAAAACAAACTATAACAACCATAGTTAAATCGCTATCACTTTGTTTAGTAAAATTCTGTCATTTGTAATGGGTTTTTTTATTGTTATTATTGTTGTTTATACTATTTTTTGTATTTTCTTTATAAAAAAAGAAAAAACCTAGATATTTATATATTCTAAGAACTTATAATATACCACCCTTAACCACAGAAAATAGATCTATAATTATATCTTAAATACTAATATAAAATATCAACATACAGAACTTTACTTTCAGTAACAATGGATCAGTATCAATACTAATAGCACAATATTGGCTCTCTAAAAATTCTAAAAATGATTATATTAATAAATATAGATAAGGTGGGGAGATAGAGAATGAAAATAGTAAAATCTTAAATATTAATCAATGGCAAATGAGGAGAAGTGTGAGATTAGGATTGTAGTGAAGAATAAAAGAAATTAATACTATTAGATATCAATAACCGAAAATATCATGCTGCAAAAATGAGAAGCAGAAAGACAATAAAGAAAATAAGAAGGAAAAATGTTCAAAAGAAGGGAAAAAAAACCAAACTCTAACCCCCAAATAAACTGATAAAGAAAAATCAAAGGGAAAAAGCTGAGTTGATTTAAAGAAATTTACAGTGGTATTGAATAAAGGGGTTTTCTTCTAGAGTCCTCAATCTTAAAATTCAGTAAGTTCATTTTCTCTGTGGATTTTTCCTGGGGCTAGTATGTGGGCCAGATCTGTTATTTCTCCCTGGAGTTGTCAACATCCCAAGTTTGCCTCCACTCCGGGGGCACTGGCCTCATCTATGACCAGGTTGTTCACTTGGCAGTGCCTGTGGTGCCCAGTGTTGAGGAGAAATGCAAAGGGCATGGAGTTTGTGGATGGCCATGGCCAGAATGTGGAATCTGCAGGTACAGAGTTGGTCAATAGTGACGCTGGGAATGGGTGGTACTCCAATATAGGTGTCTTATCTAGATGTTCACCAGACCCCCTGAAAATCAATCCTGCTACCAAATATCTATTCTGGAACCTTTTTACTACCCCTAGCCACATCTCAATGGCTTTAACAGATTGTTTCCAAATCCCTGATTTTAATCATCCCATCCCAAACCCAAGTATATGTATATGAAAGGCATTAGACAACAAATGGAGGATCTATACCCTAATCTCATACCCCAAATATTTGAGCTATGAAACAGGCATATGTATTCATCATTACTTTTATACACTTAAATTTTAATTATAGATTTATAGTGTCAAATCTAAATAGAAAATTACTTCTATGTCTGTATTATATTTTAATAGTGTTGTCATTTATAGAAAAAAGATTGTTCTAGCTTCATTTGAATAGTTAACTTACCTAAATTAGATGGTTTACACAGAATTTTTAAATCTACTCTTAAAATGGATGCCATAATGGCTGCATTTTTTTCTTTATCTTTTGAGTTAGGTTTTCATTACGCAGTTCAGACTTATCTTGAACTTACCTTGTAGCTCTCCTCCTGTCTCAGCCTGCTGAATACAGGCATTACATGTGTCACCATGCCCAGTTATGGCTGCATATTATTTTGTGTATTAAAAATGTTATTTGAATTTAGAGTTAGAAAATTGTTACAATTCCCAATCCATAAATGATTGTGTATATCAATATGTTATTAAACATTCTTTTTCTTAAAAGGTGTAACTTCCCATTGTAACAGGTGTTTTATGGTGAGGCCTATTTCCTTTAAAGTTGTTTTAATGTTTCTAATATTGTCATATATGTAGTCACACTAAACACTAGTTCAAGAATCTTAAATGTTCAACACTAAATGGCCTGATATACTTCAGTCTTAACACTGTTTGGAAACTATTCTTTCTCTTAAAAACCAATGGAGAGACAGGAAGATAGCTCAGCAGCATAAGTGCCTGCCTGGCAAGCACAAGGTCCTGAGTTTGATCCCCAGTATGGAAAAAAAAACCCACAGACCAATTTGGATCAATTTGTAGGAATAAGAACAACTTCTATGTACAAAATTTGTCAGGGAAATTTTCAGTCTTATTTGAATTGGTCATTTTAGTTCAATGCAACTATTTTTCATTTCCAGATTTAGTTAAGCTATCAACCCATGCCTACAATTTCATCATGCAATACAGCAACTATTGTTAAATTCCAACTATTTTGTTTAGTGAAATTTTGTGTCATTTCTAATGCTTTTAAATACTATTATATACACTTTTTTTGGTGGAACTGGGGATTGAACTCAGACGGCCCCTCTATTTTGTATTCTTTAATAAATAACATATATACACATAAAAATAATTTTATTATACAAAATATATATTATATTTTAAATTGACATGAAATTTTCTCCAAATCAATTCTATGTGTTTTTTCCAATAAGCACATACCATTTTGGCCAAGGAAGTGTCTCAAATTGAAAAATATTTATCAGAACAAAAACTATATACAAGATTACTATGAGAACTTCCAGAGCTACATAGGATCCAAACTACTTTCCAAATACTTCATTATAACCTGAAATCTATTACATTTATATATTGGCTCAGACATTTTCAGTAAAATTATGACATAAATTGTGTAAGTTATAAATTTCTTCCAAAACTTTATGCATAAGCTGCATGATAGAAATTGAAACAGAAAATGTGTTTGACTAATTTAATAGTAGTGGTTTTAACCAGCCACATATTCAAGCATTTCAACACATCAAGTGGTATATTATATAGAGCACTTCCTAGTTATTATTCAAATTATACAGAAATGCAGTGGTATGAATGTTATTAATTCTACTCTACAGATGAAGAAGATGACACCCAATATAACCAGATAATCTCTGGAAAGGAACTGCAGGGAAGTAGAAAATAGGGCATCTTAATTATCTTCATCATTTAGGAATACAGAATTACAGAGAGGAGCACTTTGTATGAAGCAGGGCTTAAAAATGCCTAGACACTTATCAATCAACTTCATTACATATTAACTCAGCTTAAGAAAGAAAAACAATAAAACATCAAACTAGAAAGCAATGAGAAAGAAGTTGACAGAATTGTAAAATTGAAGTATTTTTATTCTGTATGGAAATGCTACACTGAATTCCATTAATATCTACAATTAATCATGTTAAAAATAAATAAGTAAAATTAAGTACCTAGATCCTTTTACAGTGGCCATCCATTATACTCAGTAAGACTTGGCTGAAAAATAGGATCAAAGCAAATATATATATGTATATATATTTTTTTAACTTAAATATTTAAATGATCCAGATACACAATTGTGATTATGTGAGTTACACTGCATACAAGCAGGCCCAGGGCCAGGGTTTGATGCCCATGCCTGCTGTGCCAGCCATGCTTCTGGGGCTCGCTGAGGCAGTGATTGAGACTGGGTGTGGTGGTTTGCACCTATAATCTCAGCTTTTGGGAGGTAGTAAACAGGAGAATCATTATGAGTCAAACTAGTAGTAAGACCCTGAACACCCTGTATGCCCTTCCCTAAAAAATACAGAGAAACAAAAAAGTTACATTGTATAATATTCAACTGTGATATTTTCTATTAATGAATTTCAAAAGTGTGTCAGTAAACAGAAATTCTAACATGTCTATGGTAGGAAACTTCAGATTCAAATTGTAAAACAATTCCTTTTACCACAGCACAAGCACACTGAAGAACCAGCCCATGCTTTGAATTTGGTTGTTGGTAGTGGCAACTTCTCTGCTGAGCCACTTCCCTATGTAATTTAACTTTCCTTTCCTTTCCTTTCCTTTCCTTTCCTTTCCTTTCCTTTCCTTTCCTTTCCTTTCCTTTCCTTTCCTTTCCTTTCCTTTCCTTTCCTTTCCATTCCTCCTCTTTTCCTGTATTTAGGAGTGGGTGTACAGGGTTTCACTGTGTAGATCTCCTGTTTTCAGCCTCACAAGGGCTCGGATTACAAGCACGCACCACCATGCCCATTCTCAATCACCATCTCAGTGCACCCCCCAGACACATGGTCTGCCAGGGATCAACCTCTGGCCACAGTTTTGCCTCAGCAGGCTCTGTAGTCCATGCTGAGCTATCAGGCCGGCCCTAACTTTCCTTTTCTTATGCTCATTTATTTTATGCTTTAGTATAAAGGTAGTTACATAGATGGTGTTTATCCTTGCCATAGAAGGAAGGCCATTCGTATCGGCTTAAAAGACCAGTCTCAATATAACAACAACCCCATCAGGTGTATGGAGAGTGGTAATCTTAGTCCATCCACCTTTTTGAATAGTGTTAGTATTTTACAATATAAGAAGACTAGCTTACAAATCAGAGAACCAGGAAAGATGAACCTACAATTTACATAACAATACAAACCCCAGCATGTTTTAACACCTGTCACCTTTCATTCAATCATACGATTGGCATGCCAGGGAAAATATAAATGCTTCTCATGATACATTCTTAGCTTTGCAAAGTCTTTGCTCTTACTTGTAGCAGGAAGAAAATGACATAATAATAATAATAATAATAATAATAATAAATAATGATAATAATAATAAATAATGATAATAATAATAAAGTGAGCCTCATAAATGTTTCTGACTTCTGGTTGAGTGTATAGATTCTAAAGCTCATTTAATTCATAAAATTTTAAATTGGAGGCAATTCTCCCCCCATTTTAAAATCGGTTTTCCAATAAGCCTTTATTTTCTAAAACAAGTATCTTCAAACCCTGTTTTGAGTAAGACTAAGTCACAGAGTTTATCCAATGGGCTGTAATGTTAGCAGCAAAACTGTAATTAGAAATATGTATCTGGGGATTTCACATGACATACTTTGTCTTAAAATACGTTAACAATTACTGGTAAATAAGGAAGAACAAAAATATAATACTGATGTGTAGGAAATAGAAGTATTCTTGAATTTAAGAAAGCTAATTCACAGAAACAAATGAAAACAGAGCCAACTTTGGCTAAAATCTAGTCACTGAAAGTACTGATGACCAGTAATCTTTTCATACATACTTTGAACACTCGTACCATCCCTTTTCAGACTTCAAGTTTTTTCAAAAATACATTTCACATCTCTCTGGAGATGTGAAAATGATGAATGTATGGAAAATATTTACCAACCTCCCCAAATTATTCAAATGTATGCACATATAAGATTAGCTGTTTCCAATCCCAAGAAATTCAACTACTAACAAGTGGGTCTAGTTTAGAAATGCATTCAGCAACCCTGGGATCATTTAGTGGTTGATGATCCTATCTGTTCAGGATATTTTGGGTCCCTTGTCTTTATTCTCTAGGTGCTTATCTTTTTTATTAAGTCATTATTACTCATATCTTCATCAAAGGAAAGAACAGTGTCTCAGTTACTCTTCTCTTTGCAAGGACAAATACCTGACAATCAAAATGAAGGAAGGAAAGCTTTATTTAGCTCACAGTTACTGGAGGTTTCAGTCCATACTCAGCTGGTTCCATGGAAGAGTGGCAGATGACAGAGAGCAACACAGTTCATAGACATGACAAAGAGCAGAGAGCAAATGGAAGGGCAGCAGCAACAATGGCTACAAAGAGCAAGTCTGTCTCTGTCTCTCTTAAATTACATTCAGGATATCCACCCCAGGCTGGGTATATCACTCACAATCATGATCCCAGCAGCACTCAAACTCATAATCCCAGCAATACTCAGAGCCATAGTTGCAGCCATGGATGATGAATTCATCACAAACTGTAGAACTGCATGAGGCTTTAGGGGAAAAAATATATATTCAAACCATAACAAAGTTATTTGTGAAACTCAATCATACCTCTTTGAGACTATTAAAAATGTTAAAACTATGAGCAAAGACATTGTTTTCCTTTTTGTAGAATTACAGTATCTGTGTTATATGTTACCACACCTTACATTGCCAATCACCAACTAGTTTCACACATCATTTGCACAGCTCATGATTTATATTTTGTTGTGGTTACCTTGAATCTGTATGCACTACACACTACTATACAATACACTTGTAATTAGGGTTTCATCTTGTGGTTTTAGCTTTAACAAATATATTCAAGGATAAGGGTGTGGACATTGAAAGAGGAACCCAATTTGATTAAATATCAAATAAAAAGAAGAGCAAATCAGTGGACACGAGATGAAAGAAAGTCAATATATAAAATAAACACAGAGGTGAAGATGACATGATGAAGAGAAAATTAAAGCACACATGCACATGTGCAACCTAAGATCATAAAAGTTTTCAGTCACATTCATAACAGAATAGTAACACCAATCTTTGTAAGGCGGAGTAAACCTGGACCTCAGGGCAACAACACACTGACAGTAATTTACATGGATCAAATCTGATAATACATTTGACTCAGAGCTACTGCAACTGTCAAGCAGTGAGTTGGATACTGGTTCTAGTGTGTTCTATTAGCAGGACGAAGGAACCAGACACTGGGGAATTGGGGAGAAAGCAATGATACATTAGGACCCCAGTTAGCGAGCACAGATGGGCAGGAATGAGTAGTGGCACACTAAAGTCAGAAGCAATTGTAACAATACCAGTCCGCAGGTGATAAGTAAGGCCAGCAAACCTTGCACTTGGGAACAAAGGCATGTAGAATGGAGGGGAGGGGCAAGGCCACATTGTTTTCTGTTTTCTTTTATTTCTTTCTTTAATTCTTTTTATATCCTTTATCATTTTCTTTCCTTTTTTAAACAATTAGGGACAATTCCAGCCAGAGAAAATTAATACCATTCCCAAACCCATAAACAAAGATCAGACCCAAACCCAGCATAAATCCACCTGCAGTCTTGGCTCAAGTGCATATTAGATCAGAATTAGACGTACCACAGAGCTATAGACAATAGAGGAATCTCACTGCTTTTATTTTTTTCCATCTCATAGGTTTTGATCTTAGTAATCAGCTGGATTAGTTTTTGTTTGTTTTTGTTTTTTATTTTGTTTGGGGGTATTTTTGCCTTTGCTTTTCTTTTTTCTTTCTGTTCTGTTTTGTCCTGTTTTGTTTTTCTTTTTTTTTTTATATATTTTTCATTTTCTCTGTGTATTTTTTTTTTGTATTTTTATTTTTATTCTTTTGATACAGGGTCTTGCTACACAGTTCAGACATGTAGTGATCCTCCTTTTCAGCCTCTCCAGCACTGGAATTACAGGTGTGCGATACCATGCCGGGTGTTAGGGTCAGTACGGTGCACCCCAGGACCAGGCGCCAGCACAGCATGTGGTAGGTACCAGGGATCAAACTCCAGACCTTGCACTTAGAATACTGAGCTATCTGTCCAGTCCCTGTGTAGGGTTATTTGTGTTTCCTATACTTTTCTTTGTTCCTCCTTTTTTATCTTTTCCTTTTCTACTTTGTTCTATTTTTTCCATTTTTTTAATTTAGTTTTTAATAGATTGAAAATTGAAAATAATTTATTTACAAACATAAAAAATTGTCTAAAATAAAAATGAAAGAATTTACAAATCAGTCATAATAGTTCACTGTGTCAAAACCAAGAAACTTATATTCATATAATTAGAATTCTCAAATTAGAAAGTAGTTAATAAATATTTAAAGATTTAAAATTTCTGAATTTAGTTCAACTTATAAAACCACATTTCTAAGAAAAATGAAACTTTGGCACAAGAAATTTAAATAAAATCATATCAAGATACACAAAAATGAAATTGTCCAAAACTTATGTAAAGAAAAAAATGATTAAAGCATATACATAAAAATATTAGGTATGGAAGAACAAAAATTAAATATCATCTTATTCCACATTAGAAAGAAAAAAAGGACCAAGTGTGTAAGACACTAATCAAAGGACTTGAAGAAAAAAAAGGACCTATCCTCTTTGAACTTAATACTTAGCAGACATACCTTTGAAAACTAAAAGTAAAATATTTTCTAGTTATACAAACTTGAAATATTTCAATACCTCCAGACGAAGCACATAGGGAATAACAAAGAGCATAATTCAAAAGGCACGAGAAGTTGCAGCATGCTCCTCGATGAACAATAAAGAGCTCTCAAAGTGATAGTTATGCAGGAATATATAAAATATATTAGATGAACCCTTATTTAAAAGGTCATTGAAGATTTCTACCAATTTCAGTACCAATCTTATGTTGGGTTATAAATGTATTTTTTTCATATATATGTGTGTGTATGTGTGTGTAAAGGACAGGGAAGAAGTAATATAAAGTCAACAGAAAATAGAAATAAACTTTTTAAAGTTTCTAATACTAGAAGAAGATATCATACGATGTCTTTTAGATAAATTGTAATTCAAACATATGATAAAAATCTTAAAAATTATGATTAAGCAATATTCAGAAAATTATATACTAATTAATTAAAAATGAAATGTTTTAAAACAATTGAACTAAGAAAAAGTTTTCATGGTAGTAAAGAAGTACTAAGAATAAAACATAAGATAAATACTGGAATGATAAATAAATGACCATCACTAATGACAGTCTGGGGACAGGATATTGCACAAAGTTCTAGTGTGTTGTGGACATAGATGATGACCATGACACTGACTGTTGGCCAGGTGTCACTTGTGGAACTGAGCTACAGCTATTTCCTTGAAATCCACCTTGTAGACCCATATGGAATCATGACCTATAGGGTGCAAAAGAAGTCCATTTGTAGAGTATGCTGATGGAAATATTTTGCTGCTGTACACAAACTGAAAGACTACTATTGTATATCTCTTATTCTCCTGTGTTTGTTTGCCCTATTTGGTGGGTTCTTTCCATTCTTGTTCATGGGGTTGTGATCATTTTGCTCCCTCTCTAGAACATCATTTAGTAGTCTGTGTAGGCTTGGCTTTGTCATCATGAAATTATTTGTTCTCTGTCGTAGAACTATTTTACTTCTCTGTTATACTTGAAAGAGAGTTTTGCAGGGTATATCAGTCTGGATTGGAATTTGTTTTCTTGCAGGATTTGAACTACTTTGCTCCACACTCTTCTTGACTTGGTTTGTGAAGAGAAATCTGCCATTAGTCTGATGGGTTTTCCTTTAAATGTGATCAGTTTCTTTTATTTAGCGGGTTTTAAGTATACTGTTCCTGTGCTGAATTTCTGGGATCTTGATTATTATATGTCTGGGAGTGGTTTTAATAGGGTTGATGTTATTTGGAGTTCTGTATGCTTGGGTTACTGAATGTCAGATTGTTGACCCATATTTGGGAAGTTTTCTGCTATTACTTCTACCTATATTCTTTTTATATCATTTGTATTGACTCCTTCCTTCTCATTGATGCCTAATAGTCTCACATTGTTCATCTTTGCATCGTCTTGCAGGTGTTGAATTATTTTTTCCTGCATCATAGTTGTTTTTAAGAGATCTTTGCTTACTTTTTCACTAGCTGCAATGGTGTCTTTAAGGTCAGAAGGTCTATTTTCACTTTCACTCAAACGCATTTGTCAGCTTGTGATTGAGGCTTTAATTTCCTGTGCATCACTTTGAATGTGTTTCATACATTCTATTTCTTTCCTATATTGCTTATTCATGGGTCCCATCATTTTTATATTCTTCTCTATTGTTTTTATCAGTGCATTCTTTAGAAGCACTTAGTACTTCTTTGATTATAACTATGTTTTTACTTCAGAAATTATTTCTGATCTGATTTCTTCTATACCTTTCTATAGTTGTTTCTTTACTTCCACCGCTATTATTTCAGAGATTTCAGGCAGGTGATTTCCAATTTTCTCTATGCTAGCATCATCTGCATTTGTACTGGCTGGACTTGGGGCCTGAGACTGCTGCTTATTCTTCCTCTTTGTCATTTTGTATACCACTGACTTTTGACCTTTGCTGTAGAGCTTAGATAGATTTATTACCTTAGCACCACGTATGAAGTTCAGACTCCTCCAGGTGGGTGTGACTTGGGTCTGGCTGCTGTGCTCCACTTCTTCCTGCTGTAGCCTTGCAGGTGAATCCTTTGTGTCTTACTGGCAAGATTTTCTGCTCCTGAATCAGCTGGGTGGGTCTTGCCTCTAGCCTCTTTGCAGGGAGTTCTGCTGAAGGGTTCCATGCAGGGCCTGCACTCTGGGTCTATTCAGGATCCAGTGGCCCAAGTGGCCTCACTCACACACTGGGCCTGGGCTCTGCATCACTTCAAGATCCGGCGTCCCAGGGGATCTCACTCACACCTCTACTTTGTTCTATATCTCATTCATGATTTAGATCTCTAAATTTTCATTTTGTTGTATTTTACTCATCATCTTTCTTTCATTAACTATCTCACTTCACATTATGATACTTTTTTCTTTTGCTTGACAAATAAGTTTATTAGTTTATTGGTCTTTATCTGAAAAATCTTAGAAATTTAACTCTCAGCAGCCTGCTCCTGAGATCTGAAGGAAGCTTGCCTTCTTTTGAGCTACCTGATCTTACTTCTGGGCAAGGGACATTTTGAGATGAATCCGTCTCTTCTTTTTATCTTCTCTTCAGCTTCTTTTCATAGATTGGATTTTCTCATATAGCAGCATGAACTTTCTTATTTATCTCCACCATGTCTGGAGTTACATTGTTCTTTATGTACTGAAAGAACTGTTTCTTGTAAGTATCTTCATCTTCTTCCATTAGGAAATGCTTAAAATATGTGACATTTGAACCTTGTTGTGCTTCCAATGTACTTCTTCATGGAATTCCTTGCTTTCAGAAGCATAACCAGGGAATCATTTGGTACCATGAGGGATAGACAAGCCTCCATGCATAGTACCCTTTAGGTCTCTAAAATGTTTATTGCCAGTTGTAGTTTGTCAAGGCCTGCACCCAAATAACAGGTGAAGGCACCATGTTTGTTATCAGTGCTTTCCACATTGTATTCATCTCCAGGCACTTCCACCTGGCATTTGTAGATTTTATCTATGCCAAACCTGTTGAGAAGCCTGCAGGCCAGCAGCAGACCAGTACAATACACTGCAGCATAATTTGTTTGGCCAACTTTCACACCGTATTTTGGTAGTTCATATGCATGTGCTGCATAGACTATCATATCCCTTTCAACATGGGCATAAGCAATCTGACAAATGATATCTCTGTTAATTACATGAACTATTATCCTGTATTTAAGGGTGACATCCTTATTTTGTCCTGGATTACCAAGCATTTCCTAGCATAGCAATCAATTTTGCCCTCTTGTAGTCTTCTAAACTTCACTTGGTAACTCCTAAAGTAGGCCTTACTCTTAACAACTTTAACACAACCCATCCTGTGTAATATAGACCCATGTTCATGGCTCTACACAGATGTGCAGGTCCAGCATCACCACAGGGGGGAAAAAGACATTATGATAGTTTCATATGAGTAAACACTGAAGAGATCTCTATCTAGTTCACTTTAAAATTCCTAGACTTTATCCTCCATTCCTTCCCTCTCATGTCCTATAATTGTTCAAAACTTGGGTTATCACCCAAGCCCTTTGACTGTGATCCTACTATATTTAATATATACACCACTCCATCCTATTCCCTATTCCTTTTTAAACCCTTACAAAAGAGTAAAATCATTCTACTAACGAGAAAAAGTCACACACAAGCACCTGATCTAAGTTGGGTGATATAACATACTGAATAACTTGTTCCTGCAATTAAGGATATGAGGCCAAGAGTGACCAGTTTGTCAGTGGTGAGCCTGTAAATGAGTCTACTGTTACTGCTAACTGTACTACTTTGGCTAGGATGTCATACCTACTCTAATCAGTTTCTTTTCCACTGTATGGCAACACTGAGTGTGGAAACCATATAATCCAGTACCAAAGGAATGAGCCTTGAGAAAAATAGATAGCAACTCCACATTCTTAATACATTGGGAAGGTTGGTTCTTGGGACAAACATAGAGACTAAGAACCATCTACATCTAGAAGATAGCCTGGGGAACAGATATCCCCTAGGAAAGCATTGACACCAGGGATAAATCTATTTAACATAAAATGTCTACAAGCATCAACACAGAAAACAAAATAAATTAGAAAATGAGGGGCGGGGAGATGGTTCAGTGGAATAAGCGCTTGCCTGGCAAGCGCAGGGGTCTGAGTTAAATCTTTGGTTCTTCCAGAAAAGAGGAAAATGATAAGGGAAACAAATGCAATGCCAAACACCCAACCCACCCAGAACAAATGCAGAGCACAAAGAAATAGAAAATCAGAGGGCAACAAATGGAACACTGTGAAATGATAGGAGCAAAAGTGAAAAAGGAAATGGAAAGGAAAGCAAAAATAATAGATTGAAACTGAAAATCAAAGACAGAAGAAACCACAAAACTACATAAACACATGGAAATTAAACAACACCCTTCTGAACAACCAGTAAGCAAGCAGAAGAAATTAAAGAGTATATACAATTAAATAATACTGCCAATACAACATACATATCTTATGGGACACAATGAAAACAGTCCTATGAGAGAAATTTACAGTGATGAATTCCCATGTCAGAAAAATAGAACAAGCTAAAATAAACAACCAAATGTTTAACCTTAAACTTCTATCAAAAGACAAGTCAAACCCAATGCTTATATGAGCGAAGAAATAATAAAGATAAAAGAAAAATTAATGCAATTAAAACTAAGAAAATAATTCAAATAATAAATGAATCAAAAAGCTGGTTTTTTGAAAGAATAAATCTAATTTATAAGCCACTAGCAAGCTAATCAAAAAAAGGAAAGAAAAAATACAAATTTAAGCAATTAGGAATGTAAAAGGGAAATCACAATAGATTCTACAGAAATTCAAAACATCATCAAAATCTACTATGAGAATCTTTATTCTAATAAGGTAGAAACTGCACAAGAAATGGACAAATTCCTAGACATAAATTGACAAACCAAGATCAAGAAGATATCAAACCTCAAAATAACCCAGCATCGGCAAACAAAGTTGAAAGTGCAATTAAAACTTTACCAACAAAGAAAATCTCAGGCTCTGATGAATTTACTGATGAATTCTATATGAAATTTATAGAAAAACTAATGCCACTAATATTGAAATTCTTTATGGAAATTGAAAGGGAAGCAATATTTATAAAGTCATTTTTTTCTTTTTTTTTTTTTTTTTGGCAGAACCATGGATTGAACTCAGGCACTTGCACTTGCCAAAGAAGCACTTATTCTACTGAGCCATCTCCCCAGCCCCCAAAATCATTTTTGAAGCAAGTATTACCCTGTTTCTAAAACTAGAGAGGAGAACTAAACTAAAAAAGGAAATTAAAGGTCAATCTCAATAATGAACCTATATGCAAAAATCCTCAATGAAGTACTAGCAAACAGAATGCAGCATATTATGAAGTAGATTTAATGCAATCTCAATTGAAAAACCGGTATTATAACTCACAGACCTAGAGAAAATATTCTTAAAATACATCTGAAATCAGAAGAGACCCAGGATAACAAAAGCAATCCTGGGTAAAAAAAGAAAGGCAGGAAGCATCACAATCTCTGACTTGAAATTATATGACAAAGCTACTGTGATAAAATTGGCATGGTACTGGCATAAAGACAGACCCAAGGCTCAATAAAACAAACCAGAAGGTGCACACACAACCACAAACACACGCAACTACCTTATTTTTTGTCAAAGTGGCCAACACATTAAATGGAAGAAAGATAGCTTCTTTAATAAATGCTGCTAGAAAAATTGTTTCCACATGCCAAAGACTAAAATCAGATCCATCTCTATCACCATATATTAAACTTAAGTCAAAAATGCATCAAAGATTTAAACCTTAAAACAGAAACAATAAATCTCCTGGAGTAAAATGTATATAGAAATACCTTAAATACATAGGTGTAGGTAGAGAGTTCATGAACAAAAATGAAACTGCACAGGAAATACTTCAAAGAATCAACAACTGGGATCTCATCTTTTTTAAAAGTTTGTGCATGTCAAATTAAATCACCAACAGAGCCAAAAGAAAACTAGCAAACTGGGAAAAATTATACCCAAGTGCCCCTCTGATAAAGGCCTTAAAATTAAGTCCCAAATTTCAAAAACCCCATCCAAAAATGGCATCTGAGATGAATATACACTTCTCAGAGTAAGAAATACAAATGGCAATTAAATATATGAAAAAAATGTTCAATATTAATGTTTATTCAAGAAATACAAGTTAACTCCAAAAAGAATGGCTATCATCAAGGAGTTAAGCAATAACAAATTCTGGAGAGGCTAGAGAGAAAAAAGGAGCCCTTCTATACTGTTGGTCTGAGTGCAGACTGGTATAACTACTATGGAAATCAGTGTGGAGATCCTTCAAATTGTAGGTCCCATTCTTTTTTTTTTTTTTTTTTTTTTTTTTTTTTTTTTTTTTTTTTTGTCTTCTCAAGACAGGGTCTCACTATGCAGTTCAGGCTGGCCTCAAGCTCACTTTGTAGCTCAGGCTGGTCTCGAACTCACAACAATCCTCCTGCCTCAGCCTCTCGAGTGCTGGGATTACAGGCATGTGCCATCACGCCTGGCTTAGAGGTCCCATTCAATCCAGCTACTTCCCTCTTGGGTATTTTTCTAGAACATCATCATACCAGGGCGATTTATGTGCATCCATGTTTATAGCCATACACTTTGTTATATCCTACTCTTGGAAGCAGCCCAAATGTCCATCAACTGAGGAACAGATAAATAAGATGTTGTATTTTAATACAAGAAAGTATTATTCAACTATTAAAAAAGATAACTTTGAGGCTTTTTTCAGAAACTGAATGGAAGTTGAGACCATAATCTTTAAGTGAAATAATTCAGACATTGTATTGTCCCTTTAGTGTAAGAACTTGAAGGATTAAATAAAATCTGAAGGGTACTTCAGATACTGTAAAAAGGGAATGAATTTGTTTAAAAATGAGGAATTATTGAGTTGAGAAGGACAGGAGAGAGAGATTTTGGATAGCAGATATATCTATGTAGGTACTCAGGATGGTTTGGACAATTTTTTTAAAATGTATTTGGTACAGGGTCTCACTATGCAGCTTGGATTGTGGTGATATTCCTGTTTTCAGACTCCCTAGCAATGGAATTAGAGGCATGCGCCACCATACCTGGACTCAGTGGCTGGCTCAGTGTGCCTGAGGGCAAAGCTCGCATGGCATGTTGTGCCAAGATCGAACCCTGGTCTCTGCACTTGCCTAAGCAGGTGTTTATTCAGCTGAGCTATCTTGCCAGCACACTATGGATAATTGTAAAGTGGATTTCTGCTGGTCTATGGAAAGAAGCATTTAATGCTTAATTTTGTTTGTTTTCTTGCGTTCTTCATTTCTTTTCCCTATTTCTCCTTTTTTTAATTTCTTATAACTTTTTTCCTTTCTTTTTCCAAATTTTCATTCATATGCCTGGTAATCTGAACAACTAATCTCAAGACTATAATACATAGTAAAACAAACTGTCAAATTCATATTATTTTGTTTGGGAAGTTCTGTATCAGTTCTATTTTCTGTGTTACTATTCTTTATTCCCTTTAAAAAATAAAAAATACAAAGAATCTGCAGATGAAGGATATTTATATTGCTTACATATTACATGCACAGAAATTCACATCTAGGTACGCTGTATTGAAAGTCTACAACATCAAAGAAAATAATCTGCAGCTGGGTGCAAAGATAAGAATTAGAATGACAGAAGTTTGCTGCAGCAGCAGCAGTAACACACACACAAATATCCTACCAGAAAAAGAATTTTTTTTGTTTTGTGTTTGTCTGTCCTGGGGATCAAATACAGGTCTCATGCTTGCTAGACAAGTGATCTACTACTCTGCTACATTCATAGCCCTGACTTCCAATTGTTGAATAAAACTAATCACTGAAGGTTTAATTCTAAATCTTGGATTATATACTAGATATCTAAATTATTAGAGTGAAAATATTTTCAGATACAAAAAGAATGAGAATTTATTAACCACATACTATTAGTTAAATAAGCTTTGGTAATAAAAAGAAATAAGCAAAAGAAATACCATGATCATTGAAACTAATAATAAAACATGTTTTTTCTCAAATAAGACATTTCTGAAAAGACAACCCACAAATTTCAAAAAATCTTAACTAATAAGCACTCAGACAAAGATCTGTTCTCTAGAATTTATAAAGAACTAAGATACATTAGCACCCTCAAATTTAAAGACCCAATCCAGAAATGGGCATCTAAGTATACACTTCTCAGAGGATGAAATTAAAGAAGCGAATAAATATATGAAATATGCTCCATATCACTAGCCATCTGGGAAATGCAAATAAAAACAACACCAAGATATCATCTCACTCCAGAAAGAATGGCTATCATAAAGAAATCAACCAACAACAAATGTTGGAGAGGATGTGAGGAAAAGGGAACACTTCTCCACTACTGGTGGGAATGTAGACTGTGGAGATCAGTGTGGAGACTCCTCAAAAGAGTAGAACTGGAAATCCTATTCAAGCTGGCTATCCCTCTAGTGGAAATTTTCCCAGAGGAACTGAAAACATCATATCATAGTGATATATATGTACCTATGTTTATAGCAGCACAATTTGTAATAGCCAAATCTTGGAATCAACCAAGATGCCCATCATATGAGGACTGGTAGAAAAAGATGTAGTATTTCTACACAATGGAGTATTACTCAGCTATAAAAAATGATAAACTTGATGGCAAATAGGTTTACTTTTTTTTTTTTTTTTTTTGTGGAACCAGGGATTGAACTCAGACCCTTGTGCTTACCAGGGAAACATGGACATAGGTTTATAATAAGGTGGATTTAAAACACTGAGCAATATGACATTTGATGCAATAAGCCAGACTGAATTTATGGCATTAAAAATGTGACTACTTTAGACTTTGTTAATAATTCACAGATAGACACTCCTTACCTCATTAAAGCAAAATGCAAAAATATGAACCAGATAACAATATACCAAGTTCATATATGTAGCTGCCTCTGGAAGGTGTGCAACAGTCAAAGGATGAAGGAGACAGCAAAGCAGACCTCAGTCTTACCATTCATATTTTTAATGTTTAAAATTCTAAACAAAAATATTAAAATATTAACTCTTAAAGTTTGAATTAACCTACAAATTTTATTTTTTTATTTTAATGTTTTTAAAATGACATATTCAACATTGCAGAGTAGACTATACTATATTTTTAGAGTAGATAAGATTACCACAAGGTCCAAGAAAAGAGTATATTTTTTACTCTTAAACTCAAGAATTATATGAACTAGGAGAATTATAATCACCAGTTGATTTTTCAATTAATCTAAAATGGATATGGAATCAAACCATTTTCCAATACTTAACTTCTCCAAGCAATGACAAGTATAAAATTATATACATTTACTTTGAAACTATGCAGCATAAACACAAACAAATTAAGCATGATTTGAGTTTTGAAAATACACATGATTCACTTGTCCACAGACCAAAAATGTGTATAAAATGAATATTTCCAAGTTGGAATGAACAGTTCACAGGAACTTGATTAGACCTCGTAAAGTGCTACTTATTTTTAATCAAGCCTCCCAATTTACACATCAGTGGCTTACCTGACAATCAGTCTATAAGCAATATCTAAGTTATAATAAGGGGCTCGGTGAGCTAAGCACCTGCCTGAAAAGCACAAGGACCCAAGTTCGATCCCCAGTACTGCATGCTGTTCTGGCCCCAGAACTCTGGGCATGATGTGCCAGCCACCAAAACTGGGTGTGGTGGCACATGCCTGTAACCTCAGCACTAGGGAGGCTGAGACAGGAGGATTACTATGAGCCTGAACTGTATCAAATAAATAAAAAAGAAATAAATTATAATACAAGCATTATTGTCATAAATATTCTTTCTTTATATTGCTGTCTTCTTCAGAGTAAAGTAAGAGTTAAATTTACAAAAGATGGGGCAGCTCCAAATGGTTATATTCCTTATGCACTTGTTAATAAAGTGTGCAGCTTCTAAAACCAAAATAGAGTGTGAATGTCTCAGTAAATCTGCAGCAGATGTGCTTCAAGTTTAAAACAAATGGTGCCAAGTTCAAGTAGTTAAATGAATCATGAAAAGAGTGCAATTTACAAGTCAGTCTATGTTATACAATTGTTTTACTTGTACAAGTCTATGTACAGAGCAAAACAACTTCCTTATTATTTCCAAAAATAAATGTAGTTGGCTCTTGCATTACAGGTGGAGAAGGTATTTCTTTATAGTATTTTTCAAGGTATTTAAGAGGAGGAAAATGAATTATATTAGTTATGAGGGGAGGTAACAGTTTAACAGCACAGAGCAGGTGTTCAGGCGTTTTACTGTTTGATTTTTATATTATGGTCTCTCTTCTAGCTGTATACATTGTACATGTTTCTTAATCACCATGTGTTTCTGTTTTGTAATTTACAAAATGGGTCAGTGAAAAAATAGACATTCTTCTATAAAATATTTTAGTGTACAATCAATATCTTCTTCACATTTAAGAGCTATAACTGAAATATTTTTCTAGAATGATTTTGGACTTTCATAAGTTAAATCTAGAGAAGTTCATAATATAAATTTTTTCCTTGAAAATGTTAGTCTGGAGATGTGATTTTCTATAGGTTTATATAGCTAGATACCTATTTTAATCTGACTGCTCCTCTGTTTTGACTGCCCTTTTACCAAGTTCAAATTACCAACTACAAATAGATATAAACCTTGCAGATTTTTTTCAGATAAAAAGCCCCAAAAAGTTTACTAAAAATAACTATCTTGACCTACATTTGATTTTTCAATACATAGCATTTCCTTCTCATAGATTAAAATAGCAAACATTGGGCCATGGAGATAGATCAGCAGCTTAAGTGCTTACCTAGGCAAGCCCAAAAACCCAGGTTCTATCCCCTATTCCACATGCTATGGGTGCCCAAGCCATCCAAGATGGAGCTTTGTGGTGCAAGCCTGTAATCCCAGCACTGGGCAGGTTGAAACAGGAGGATCACTATTAGTCCAAGTTGTGTAGTGAGATCCTATACCAAATACATTTTAAAAAGCAAGTATTGAAATGATTTTCATATTCCAAACAATGAGCAAAGAGATGAAACATAGCTGAACTCATAGTATTAAGCTCCCAAAGGAAGGAGGAAAGAATTACATTCATTCCATAGCTGCTGGGCCTTGTGACAAAAATTCAACTCAATGGTGACATCTAAAAGTTTATTATGGTACACATTTGTCTGTTTGTAAAGGGTATGTGCATGCTTGCACATATGTGTATTTGCGTGTGTACAGAGAAAAATGTGAGGTGCAATCTTTGCAAAATACAGGAAAACCTAGAAAAATAGAAGCTCTTTAATCCCCAAAGAAAGAAAAGTACTTAATAAATAGCACATTGAGCATAAAATATTTTAAAAATCTATAGAGATTTTAATTAATTTTAAACAATTAAAATGGATTAAATAAATATTATTTAAGGGAAGATAGCTTTCTAATCATTTACCTTCAAGACATATGTACTTATCAGGAAATAATACATTAAAATAGAAGTAATACATAAAAACAACTGGATAGGGGACCATTAAGAGAGTATTCTGAGATGATTAAGAACTTCAATAATATGATCACAATAGTCCTACTGTTTACTCATAACCAGGGTCTGAAGCTAATATTGCCACAGAGCGCTGAGTCATTACTTTGGGCCTCTTGATGAACTTCACATTGGTGACACCTGGTCAGTATCATAAAGAACATATATTTAATCCTTACTATGTGTTGAACACACACCAATTATTTCCAGTGAATTAATTCATGTCATTCTTATAGCAGTTCTTTGAGGTAAGCACTGTAACTGTGTCCATTTTGGCATCAGAATTTAAACTCAAGCAGCCTAACTACAGAATTCAGGTCCTTAACTTTCCTATAGTGTATCAAACATACACTATAGGAAAATAATAATGGAAGTTAAAAAGAGCAAATAAATCAGATGAACACTGTCCCTTCTCTAGAGAAATGAAACTAGTTCCTCAGCTTCTGCCCTTACCTTCTCAAGACAAATAGGCATTCTAGATCTCAAGAATCTGATAGCCTTTCATGTCTTTTATCAATAGCAGTGCAGAACTTCTTAAAATGTAAGTCAGGTGTGATATCTCTGATCAAAAATTTCCAACTTCTTCCCATCACATTCAGAATAAACTCAAAAGTTGTTATTTTCTTTGCTTACTCATGAAACCTGATCTCCTGCCACTTTTTTCCAAAGCTGGTTGGTCCCGGTACAATGGGTTTCCTACTGTTCCTCCAACTAGCCAAATACATTCATGCCTTAGGACCTTTGTACTTACTATTCCATCTATCTGAAACATTTTTCAGTCATAGAATTCCCAAATATTTTACCCTGCTTTTGTTTAGATTAAATGGCACCTTGGAGAAACCATCCCTGATTGTGTTTATTTGTTTGTTTGTTTGTTTCTGCAAAAGGGTTTATTTTCTTCTGATCCAAGATTTGGACAGGGGCTCCGGAAGGGTGAGAAAGCTGCCTAGTGGCTAGAGGGAGAGGGTTAGGCCAAAGCCCTGATGCCACATGATGCAGGAGCCCCTCAGGGACTGCCAGTTTCTGACCTCCTAGTCATGCTTAAGGGTAAGCCTTTCAAAGAGGTACTCGCCAAGCCCAGCCTGGGGGCTTGCTAGCCTGTGGAGGTTGGTGAGGTGGTCACCTATTTTCTTGATGAGCTTTACCTCTTCATCTGGGAAGTGGTTCTCTAGAAAATCACAGATATGGGGGTCGATCTTGGCAGAGCCCAAGGCACAGAGGTCAGGAGAGCTTGGTTCAGGCTCTTCTCCAGCACCAGGGCAGCTTCCATGGCATCCAGGGTTTACTCCACTCATCTTCAGATGGTTTCTGCATGTCTTGAAAGAGTACACAGCCACTGCGCCGGTTTTGCATCTTCAGGAGATGCTCATCACCCTCATGTTTCTCCTTGGCTAGCTCACCAAAGAAATGGCCCACGCCCCCCAGAGCCACATCATCTCTGTCAAAGTAGTAGCTCAGAGAGAGGTAGGTGTAGTAGGCCCGCAGGTTCACCAAATGGTTGACAGCAGCCTCCACAGTGGTGGAATAATTCTGACGAAAATCTGAGAGATCATGGCTGATGAGCAATAAGGAGCTAACCACAAAAGAACAGTGTTGTCTGGTCCTGGAAGGAGGAGATAGGCAAGAAGATGGTCCTGCAATTTGTACCTGGAAGATGGATGGGAAGATGAAAGAGGGAGTCCCCAGGTCTGTTCCGTCCAAACACTGTTGAAGCAATAAACAGATCTGCAGGACCTCCAGATGTGCCACATTATTCTTATTCTAAATCTTATGTTCTTATCCTATTTTATATTTCTTTAGAGTATTTAATAGTAAATTAAACTGCCTGTGAATTTAACTTCTTTTTTTCTTGTCTATCATTAGAATGTAAGCTCAGAAAGACAAAAACTATATTAATTTAATGCCAAAACTGTGTGTCTACAAGACACTCAGTATTTTTACTGAAAAAATTAATGAATTAATAATATTCACAACTATCACTTTGAAAATAAAAGCTTGCAGAAATATTTTCTTCAATCTCTTATAACTAAAAATATGTGATAAGAAATGAGATAAGAGCACAAGGAAGAGAGAGAAAAGTACAAAAGTTTTTAAAAGAATAATAATGAAATACAAAATAAGTGAGGTTTTTCACCATGCAAAAAAATGACTCACTGATAACCATTAAACACATTAAGTGCCATTGTTATGGCTTGTGTCTAGATATCCCCCAAAGCCTCTTGTGGTCACAGGTGGGGCATTTTACAGGTGGCTGGGTCTAGAGCTCATGATCCTGGGATTAAGTGTGCAATGCTGGGATGAAGGGTGTATGACCACTATCTTAGCCCAATGATTGGTTAGCCATAATTCAGGGTAGAATTAAGGACATCCAACCATGGGTGTGCATGCTACCTCTCCTAAGGTTGGGCAGCCTAGATAAAATGTAAAGAATAGAAAGAAAGCTAGTATCATCATTTGTTGCCTGATGCTTGTTTCTCCTTTGCCATGGATTATTTCTCCTCTGTTAGAGCCAGTTAACTATGGACTGAAACTTTACAAATGCCTTTAACTTTAGGTTTTGGGTATTTTGTCTCAACAATGAGGAAAGTAAATAACACAGTATTTATGAGAAGGATTAAAACCAATTGTTCTTCAAAATAATGTAAAAGCCAAATAAGAAATTATTGCATCTTCTATGTTCACTTAAAACACAAATGAAGACATTTTCACACGTGAAGGAACTCAAAATGGATGCATCAAACAGGATGTTAAGATCTTGGAGTCATATCTTCACAAAAATTCTCCAAGGTCTTATAAAAAAAGAGAAAAATCTGCAGTTATCTCAAATTAAGCATAATGTAACAAACTAATAAGACAAAGGAAATCTTGAAATAAGACAATTTTATGTTCCTCTCTCCTACTCTGGTCATATGAACATTTAGAAGGACAGTTCAAGAAGATTCCTGGAATGATGGGCCACTTTATCAGGAGAATGTTGGACCTGCATGTGGTTAGTTTTAGAACAGGAAAAAGGATACATTCCTGATGAGCAGCCAAAAGTATTTTCCTTATATTAGCCCTAGAAAGTGAAATGTTTCCTTACATAAAAGAAATTAAGAATGTGACATTCAAATTCAAATCAAGTTCATGGGCCAGGGAGATGTCTCAGTGGAATAAGTGCTTCCCTGGCAAGTGCAAAGGCCTGAGTTCAATCCTCAGTTTCATCAAAAACAAACAAACAAACAAAATTCAAGTTTACTCATACTAATATGTGAGTATATATGGTCCATTCTTTAAAAAAGAATACAATCTATTACTATTTTTTAATACTACAAAATTTCCTTACCATTCCATTATTTCATACCCCTTACTATTTTGAAAAGTTTAGAATGTAAAGGGATAGATAGGTAAATTTATGATGCAATTTTATTTTTATTTATTAAATATTATTATCATCATTATTATTTTTGTATTTTTTTTTAGGGAAGAGTCTACAGTGTATTCAGGGTCTCATTACGAGACTGGACTCATAGTGACCCACCAGTTTTCAGCCTCCCAAGAGCTGGGATTACAGGCATACACCACCACGCCCAGTCTCAACTGCCATCTCAACATGCCCCGGGGGCAGGACCGACATGGCAGGCCCAGGGATCAAACCCCTGCCCCTGTGCCTCCTTGCAGGCACTTTAATCTGCTGAGCTATTTGGTCGCTCCTCATTATGGAATTTTATACTGTGTAATAGTTCTACTTTCACTGGCTTCAGTCTACCTGTTTCTTGTCAGGGGACAAACTCTAACAATGGTAATAAGGATTAAGGGAAATAACTCCAAAACTTCAGATACAGGAAGCAGCTTCTCTGGCCATAGATAAAGTGTCTATAATGATGCTGAAGATGTTCAAACCCTACTGGCCAACAGGGAGACAATCCCAGCTCGAGTTAGTGTGAGGTCCAGCCTGGCTCACCTCTGTGGAATACTACTAATCTCCTGCCCCTTGCTAGGGCCAACCTAGAAAGACACAGCTGTAGGAATCCAAGAAAAAAAAAGGAAATGGGTGGGGGAGTGATCTGGGAAGGTGGTTTTCAGTAGATGGCTAATAAATTGGATCCAATTTGTAAATTAAACAAAAAAACAAGAAAGAAAGAAAGAAAGAAAGAAAGAAAGAAAGAAAGAAAGAAAGAAAGAAAGAAAGAAAGAAAGAAAGAAAGAAAGAAAGAAAGACAGAAAATAATATTTAGGCTCTGAGTTCAATCCCTGGTTTGTGGAAGAAAAAAAAAGGAATAGTTCTACTCAGGCTATGTACCACCCACCATAAAGACTGTTGCTTAAAAAGCTTTTTTTTTTTTTTTTTTTTTTTTTTAAAGAATACAAAATTCTAAAGCAGAGTTTTATTTTGAGGGATTATTAATAAATCTGAAAATACACTGTTATCTTCTTTGAATTGACTAATACTAATTTACTTTCTTGTTCATTAATTTAGAAATCTAGGTAAAGGGTAAATTACAATGATGATACCTAACTTCAAATTTCCTGTTAAAAATCTAAATCAGCATAAATACAACAACTTCCAATATACCTAGAAAGCATAACTTCTAAAAGAAAAGGCAAGCATTTAGAAATAAAGAGTGTGTGTGTAATTTGTACAATACACAATTTTAGAAGAATAATGAAGTAGTTCTAGGACAAATTACCAAATCACCATATTGTAACACATTTGCTATGGATCATCAATAAATATCTAGAAAACTCTAAAATCATATGGTTATCATTTCAAAATTGCTTCAAATCTGGTACTGACTTAAAGCACTGAAAAATAACTGAAGTTATGCCTTAATAACCAATAAAACATATAGATCATCTATTTATATATTTTGGAGGATTACTCTCAGGGCCCCAAGCATGCAGTACCACTAAGTTATTCCTGTAGGACATTGCGTGGATTTTTTGGTGTGTGCTTTTCGTTTAATCTTTTTTTTTTTAAATGAGAAACAAATACCATTGAGACACTATCAAAACTGATTAATAAGACAGTTTCAACAATGTACATTGTTACCTTCTTAGTGGTTATCCATAGTAGAAGAAACAGAGAAAATAGCCTGTCCAAACACTATTAGTATAAATCTTTCTACTCATTGAATTAAGAGAAAGTAGTTTTATATCTATCCTAACTATTCTGTATACAAAAATACAAAATGGTCCTTCTTTTGTATCTCCTTTTTTTTCTATAGTCCTCTCAGAGATGGGTATTCCTTTGGCATCTAAATACTATAAGTGAGTGAATTCAGCAAAACTATCCAACACAGTCCAGCAGTCCACAATAGTAATGGGTTATCTGAAGAAGTTGTTGACTAGACTCATTTACAGCTCAGCATGTATATTTTATATAGCTCATTTTCATACTTTTCTGCTGGATGGTTAAGACCAAGATAAAGCAACACCTATATAACAAAAAATATAACTTTTGTATCTGATAAGGTCAGTCAGCTCACCTCAGGATTTATACTATAACCCTGTAACACATTTTGTAGACCCTTTGCCAG
Source organism: Ctenomys sociabilis (assembly GCA_004027165.1). Classification (NCBI taxonomy): domain Eukaryota; kingdom Metazoa; phylum Chordata; class Mammalia; order Rodentia; family Ctenomyidae; genus Ctenomys; species Ctenomys sociabilis. The sequence continues at coordinate 783 of PVKA01025414.1, read as the reverse complement.
TGTCAGCCTTGTAGACGAGTCATGGCCATTGCTTGACCAATTTGCTTTTTGTGAAAGCCTGTGAGAAAGTCTTCTCTACATGTGAATCTCCTTACACACACTATATATCATTGATCACTTTCCTCTGTGGCCCCATAATCTCCTTTATCAGAAAATTTTGGACACAACTGAGTTCCATGATGTCATAGTACAGGTTCTCCTATGTCCAGAGTCTTCACTGACATTGAAAGGCTAGGGCCAAAATGTTGGCTGACCTTGCAGCCCTTCCTTTTCTCCCATTTTTGATGAGCAAACTTAGGTTGTTAACCCTCCAGAAGGGAAGCTTATTATTGCCCTGCAACATATCCAGTTCAGTTTACCCTAACTACCTATCTATGTATCAATTATCTTAGGTATAACATGGAACAGGTATTGTCCCTCAAATATTGATACGTCCCCACACAATATGAACAAAAAAAAAATGAAAAAAATAGGAATAAACACATAGTTTTAACACAGAAATTTAGAAATCTAACCATATATAGCATTATAGAAGGTCAGTTCTGTGACATGTGTGTGTGTGTGTGCGTGTGTGTATTTCATTTATTAGTCTTAATTAAAAAAGAAAAAGAAAAAACTTACTTGAGAGACAGTATGGTAATCCTTGGTATGTCATGACAAGAAGTGTGTATTTAGAAGACCATAATGACATGTATTCCAATCGTGATCCTTTTATTACACATTGCTATCTTCAGGGCAGTTGCTTGGTTAACAGGTGTCAGCATATATAGTCAGGCATAGGCC
>PVKA01025413.1:0-32999 GCA_004027165.1 Ctenomys sociabilis | reverse complement strand
TTTTTTTTTGGTCTTTTTGAGACAGGGTCTCACTATGCAGTTCAGGCAGGCCTTAAGCTCACTTTGTAGCTCAGGCTGGTCTCGAACTCACAACAATCCTCCTGCCTCAGCCTCCCAAGTGCTGGGTTACAGGCTGGCCACCACGCCCAGCCTCTAAATTGTCTTTTTTAATTTACAAATTTGTTGAAGTGTTAAAATATTCTGCAAAATTATGGTACTTCAATTCTCATAAAAAGCTTATCAAATCAAGCTACTTCATCAATTGTCTTATACAGGTATATCAGTGACTTACATTCTTTTGGCTTTCAATCAGAAGAGTTGATTTTTCTGTCATAATATTAATTGCAACCATATCCAACCATTCACATATTGTATAGTTTTTATTATATTGTAAGCCTCAAATGGTCATTCCTGGCAATTCTGAGTTGTCAATTACTTTTTGCTGAGAGTAAATAGATTGACTAATGCAACCAATATGCCAAATATGCTTTGATTTTAATTAGATTTCCATTGCCATCTAATATCAGCAATAACACAACCTAAAGGACTTAACTCAGGCTATCTCAGATGCCTATGTAGAATTTCTTGTTTTTAAATGCTGCCTCTAAGATTTTCTTTTATAATAGTTCATTAGTTTATAAGGGACAATTAATATAAAACTTGTCAGTATGACTTAAAAATTCTTAGAATTGTAGCTTTTATATTACTCAATTTATATCATTAGTAAAGGTTTTATATGCAGTCTTATCATATGTAATGCCATTCTTAATTTCAAATGTAACTGTAAAATGTACCCTGATGCAGAGAAATGCATCATGAATCATGCATTAACACATTAAAATTGAAATTTACTGATCACTGATGTTACAGGAGACAGACAAAGGTAATAAGACCCTTCAGTCTGCTGTTGAGTCATGTTCTTAAGGTTCACACAAAAATATATTTAAATTAGAGATATGTCACATTTGAGAAAATTTGGGTTATGAACTCGAGTCATTGAAGTAAAATTTAATCAGTTTGTACTTGGCAGTATCTTTGAAAAGGGTAGGTGATAGTGTGGCTATCTCCTTAGGAACATCACTGTTGTACATAGAGAACGAGACTGCCTTGTATACAGATGGAATAAAGAGCAAACAAAAATTTTAAAATAAGAGTTAGAAGATGAATTTAAAATTTAAGACATGAGATGATGTATTGTGCAATTTGAGCTTCAGGAAGGGGCAGAAAGATACACCAGAAGAAGTACCATCAATCTGTCCCTTTTTTCTTCATTTTTTTAATGGAAGGAAGGTGAACCAAAATTTCATCACAAAACAATAGAATAACAATAGATAATGCACCGCATATTGGTATCTTTAAAGTAGTTGTTCAAAGTACAAGATATGGCATTAAAATTTCCTTCAGTTGATATCTGCAGACTTTCTCTTTCAGTGAACTAAGAGACACTAATAGTGTAACTAGCTTTCTTTTCCTTTTCCCCTTTTGTCTTTTCTGTTCTTAGCCATCCTAGTTCTTTTCATTTGAATGACTTCTACCCTGTGTTTAGTTATTTTTGAGTAGGTTCTGAAAGAAAACCCTGAATGTAGAGATAGACTAGTATAGTCAGCATTGGAAAAACACAGAGTAAAATATCACCCAAAATACAAAATTCTGTACATGGCTAAGAAGGTGTTAGCTATTCCTCAAATTAGTAGGCATAACAGAAAGAAGTAGGGAGTCAGGACAAAATTTCAGGAGAACTGGCCAGTGAAACTTGAAGTGTGCTACAGATGTCAAAAATAGCACAGCAGATTTCATACCCTCCTGCTTGCAAAGTCAGTAAAGGGCAGGCATCAAGGGCTGGATCATGAGCTATCTTGTGGTTAACCTGTGCAGTTTGAACTTTATCTGAAATACTGCGGGGAGCTGTTGGAGAATTTTTAGCTGGGGTGTGATATGATTAGTTTTGTGTTTGATAAAGGTCACTCAGACATCTGCACAGGGCATGTAATTGAAGATGCTAATAAACTTGGAAAACAATTGAAACTTTCCTTAAGTAATTCAATTAAACCTTCTTTAATAAAAAAAAAATATTAACAACCAGATCAACATGCAAAACTAAATAAAATCCAAGAAGTTGTATTATGGCAATGAAATTGATAGGTTTGTTATTGTGGGCAATTTAATTGTGTATTTGATGTCAATAAGGAATATAATAGATTTGCTGTATTTCTGCCTTACTGTAAATCCATTCTGACTGACAAATTGCTATCAGAGAGTAAAAAGTTAATAGTTTGATAAGTGATCTAAATTCTTTTCAGTTATTTGTTCCACAGATGTTTAATCCCATATTCTTTACATATTGCTCTAATTTATGCTTAAATATTTGAAGTGATTAGGATACTTAAACTTTTATCAATAAAGAATTTCATATTAAAACTTACTCAGTATTTTCTATTTTAACACAAAGATGTTATTATTTTCCTTTTAACTATTTTAAGTTCTTGTGAAATATTGTGAAAAATGACACTTCATAAATGAATATACTAATGAGTTCTTAGAAGATGCATATTTTTATGTTGTTTACCTTAAATTAATAACTGATGTCTGACACCTATCACATGATCAGTCTCTTTAAATAACTGAGCACTATAATTTTTAACCACAATGCATAATAACAGAGTAAATCACCCTTAAGTGACAAAGTGTTTATTTCTGGTATCTATGGCAGGTAAGAAGTAAAAGTTCCTTAAGGAGCTTTGTAGTAGAAAATCAAGGGTCCTTCTGTTTCCCATAGTTAATTCTACTCTTTACTCTCTTCAAGCAAAATAACAACAATGATTATGCATCTTTCAAGACAATGGCTTGAAAAGTTTTTTCAAGGTTTAGATAATTTGCATTCAATATAACTGTGTAAATGAAATTTAAGATGATTTATCAGAAATTAAGATAAAAATTATAAACAAATGCAGTACTTTTACCTTTTCTTTTAATCTTTCACATAATCATTGTTCTTTCATTCAACCATCTCTCCATGAACCTCAGTAGCACGAGTGGTCTTCATGTTCTTGGTCAAGAATTGAAATCATTACTGTACCTTGTTTGTGTTCACACAAAGTTGGCAAAATTTTTACCTTCAGTCCACTGAATGCAATTAGTTTTTCTTTCTCCTGTCCTCTGGGACTTATGATGTGATCCTGTGACATTCAATATTCTTCTTCAGTGTCCTTGACATTTTTACTTTTAATGCTTTGTATTCCGCTAATGTTGCATAGCTTGAGTATAAGTAATGGACAGACTCTGAAATTAGTTCGTTCTATTTTCTCTCATTTTTGTTCTAAAGTAAAGCTGAATCAGCAAGAGTTTTAAATTTCTACTATTGTATCTGTTTAGTTCTATACTTTTCATCTGCTCCTATTGTTGAGGGCAGCCAAATTAGATGGAAATATTACAGGCAGTCAGACAGGGCCAGTCACCCCAAGGAGACAGCACAGAAAATGAGGACAGCTTGCGACTGTGCGAGGCACAGAAGCTCCTGCTGTGAGGCAGACCTAACGGCCAAACAAATGCCTAACTATTAGCATCTGGGATTGATACTATAAATAGGTATCAATCACCTTAAAAGAGCCCAGGTGAGTCACAAGCTCAATCCCTAACAGGAAGAGACCCTGTTCCCTGTACACATTCCCTTCCCCATTTGGTTCTGGGTATAATCAGCCTTACCTAAACAATGGTGCTTATAATCCCATTGGTTGACCACAGTTTTGACCCATCCCACATCCACCTAAGTGAATTCCCATTCTCTTCACCTTAGCCCCACATGGTTTTACACTATAAAAGTCCCTGGAAGAGACAGCTTCCCAGGGAACTACCTGCTGTGAGGGGGGGTTCTACTGTCCCTCTCTTGGACAAGATCTTTCTTTCCCTCAATAAATATATTCTGCTCATAACTTCCCTTTGTTACTAAAATTCATTCTTTGGTTTTAGAGAACAGAAACTCATTCATGTCAGGTCGGGAGATTATTTTTCCCTATGTCATTTGGAGGTTCCTTGTATTGTTCAGGGGTTACCCATTTGAGATGAGTTTTTCTCCCTGAATCACTATTTTATAACTTTTGTTAATTTCTATGATTATGACTTGTATTTGTTCAAGATAAATTGAGAGTTGAATAATTTATATGAGTGCTTTTTAAAAATCTTTGTCAGATGATTTCTAAACTCAAGAGTTTAGAAAGCAAGAACAGGCAGGTCCTGGCCTAATATTGTGTGCTATATTTGAAATTACAGCTTGATTTTCAAAGCCTTTGAGGTGTCATTTTATTCTGCTCATATTAACTGACAGTGTGTGGGCTTCTACTCAGCTTTGCTGAAGTTGCTTAGCATTAGCAAAAGTTTCCATCAGGAGAGTGGTTAAATATTGCTGGTGGTGGATGGTAATGTGAGGCCAGGGCCCTAAGACCCTTTGTAGGTTGACTATTTGCCTTTGTGTCTGTGTTGGTACCTCTTCCCACCTAGCTTCCCAGCTGTCTGGATGTTACAGAGAAGTCTCTAGCCCACAGGGATAAGGAGATTTTCTTAGATGAAGCACTTTAGGTGCAATACTTCTTACCTGCTCCATCTACATATCTCGGCATTGTTCAGTATCCTCAGGCTAATGAGGAAAACCCTACTTCTCTTGGGTGATTCTCTTGGGGAAGTCCCTAAATAGGTTCACATGTTACTTTCTTAATGTTTTCAGAAGGAATCACATGCATCCTGCAGGAGATGAGTCTATCTGAACTGTATTATGTTCCATGTCTGGGTAACACTAGATCAACAGAGTAGCCTTCAGCCTCCCTCCATTGGGCGGATTGAGTGATCATGCTGCACTCTTGTTCTTTTCATCCTGTGATGCAGCAACTCAGCTCATTTTTATTATGTTTCAGAAATCTCTTTAGTTACTGTTATGTTATTTTTAGGGTTTATATTTTTTCTTTTCAGGTAGCAAAGTAGAGGGATAGGAAGGAAAAAGTCTACATCATCTTTCATAGACTGATAGTTCTCCACTAATTTCAACAACAACATATACTTTAGAACAAAAGAGGAAAGTGTTCTTGCTTAAAAGAAGGTGGTGTCTATTACACTGAAAACATTACATATAGGATAGGTTACTTTCTTCCAGAGGGTATCTTATGTGAAATAAAATCTATCTGCCTCTAGTTCATGCTGAAAATTATATTGTATAAAATAATTTTTAAATATTTCTTTATCTTAACTGCACAACAACTGCGGAAGTATAGGAATGTTTGGCTTTCAATATCTACCACCTAAAGGAATGTAGAAAAGCTTAATTTGAAAGATAAGGAAATATTTAAAATTCTGTTGCAGTTTCCTACTATCAGCCCTCAGCTACTTTCAGATTTATATTTGGAGTTTGCAAAAAATCACATTAGCTATTATTAATAACTAATGATAGTAGGTCCATCTGTCTCTCTCATAAAAGTGACAAAAGAAAACTAAGCTGTAAATGAATAACATAACAATATACGTTCATCCATTCATCCTTATAAGTAAGAGGGAACAACAGAAAACTACCTCTAGGCATAAGAAATCCTGAGCAACAAGGAATGCATGAACTCAGGGACAGAAGACAGGATTAAAAGTTGTCTGTGTCCATGTCAAAAAAGAGACATTGCTTCTCCAAAACTATGATTTTGCTTATGGTGTTTTTTATTTGCATGTTATAGTGATTCATGCCTCAAAGGAAAAAAAAAAAAAAAAAAAAAAAAAAAAAAAAAAAACGCTAATCCTAAACTAAATCAGACTAGCATGATGTTTGAAAATGTTTCTGGAAATAGATTAGAAACAAGTTTGAGATGTTGGAATTTCTTATTTAGATTCTACATTCATCTTCTGATACTACCTGGCATACAGTGGTCTCTGTTATATTCCAAATAAGTGAGGAAATGAAATTCACTCAGACATCCCTGAGTGATTTACTGCAGGTACCTATGAAATACAGAGATAGGCAGTGTTTTTTGAGGCAACCTTGATAAGAAAAGAACCTGGTATTTTTTGCCTGGGAACATGGGGAGTAACATAAATATCCATCTGCCTAAAGCACTTTGTAGAGCATATCTGCCAATGCAATGGTCAAAGTAACCTTGGACTTCATTCCAGTTCAGTAATTTCTGGCTCTTCAGCAAAAGAGAAGATGAGGCAGGGCTCAAACTAGAATGCTGAGCCAACCATTCTATGAGGCTTGTTTTAAAATCTCCCTGGAGAAACAGGACTAGTTCATGTCTAATTAGTAGCAGGATCTTATTATGTCTTTGCCTTCTTGTTCATCTTGTGCATTTGATTATTTCTGTAATCCTGGGGAAACGGTCTGTGTTAAGGCATCACCTGTGCAGAGCTAAATGCCTTATAAAAGGTAGCCTGAATTAACATTTTCAAAATAGTTTTATATCGTGAATAATGTCAGTATTCATGTTGAACTTGAAATCTTTCTTGATATTTCTATAACGTGAAGGCACTTCCTTGGAGCCAGTATTTCTATATTATTCCCAACTTCCTCTGGAGCCCTCAGGGATATGAGGCATACGACTCAGAAGCCAGTGTACTGAGCCTGCAGCCTGCTGGCCAGCAGCCTGAGATCGCGCACACTGCCAACTAGCTTACCCAAGGCCAGTTGGCAGAGTGAGATGTGGGGACAGATGCATTTTATAAATGGGCATCTGCCGAAAGGCTGCACTCCAGGCCTTCGAGGCTGGAAAGAAAGCAAAGAAACCATTCTTCTTCAATGATGTGAAGTGCAACCTTACCAATGATGTGGCATTTACTTGGCAGAAGAAAGATAGATTACACTAAAAGCTGAAGTCTTAAACACACCAAAGTTGTAAATTTTCAAGCATATATAACTTTGACTGAAGAGAAAACTATTCCAATAGCGATTTTGTATTGCCCTTTTTCACTTTACAAGGTAAAATCATGTATTAGCTTCAGAAAAAATATCCTGTCTGTCATTTATTTGGTTCCATTCAAAATGAAGCTCATGTAAATTTAAATGCATTTGTTTACATATGTGTATGTGTTTACTTGTGTATATGTAAATACAGGCACATGAACACATATACGTAGACCTGTTTACATATACATCAATGCATGTACCCAACACTGTGTAAGGTTGTGACAGAGCAAGAGGAAGAGGAACAAGGACCAGAGAGAGATGGTAAAATTGCACAGAAAAAAGTTTATATGCATTTTTTAAACTGTGCTTGTACAGTTAAAGCTTATGATCGCCTTTGATGGAACTCTCCAAAGAATTTCTCCATGTGAGATTGATTACATTCCTGCAAAAATTAGCACAACAGGTTATCAAGAAGAGAAGTAAGGTCCCATAGGAAAGCCCTAGGCTTGTTTTCATGGATGACCAAATATAGCAATATGATTACATGCTTCTGCTATAACACACACACACACACACACACACACACACACACACACATGCATACAACATTGCAGGGTAAAATAAATATGAAAAAGAATAGATTAAAGAAATATATGTCTTTTTCTCTTTTTTAAGCATGTCTTGGAGATTCCTATAGTGTGTATGTGTTGTGTGCATGTATTTGTGGTGACTGTTTATCATAAACCTACAGTACGCTATGCTCCTAACTTATCTTTCCTGAATATAGCACAGTACAGCCTTTGACAAATGAATAATACCAGCTCAATGGAGGTGGATTTTAATTTATAAAATCAAATATGTGTCTTGTCTCAGTCTTGCGAGATGTCTGAGTACAGCCTGCAGGCGGAAGAGATAATGAAGTGCTTGTAGAGCTGCAAGAGGTTGTGTTTATGGAATCGTGACTGGTCTTGTGTTGCCATGCTGGGTATTTCCATAGGAAACAGAGCTTATCTTTGGGATAGTGAAGAGCTGAGAGAACATTGTATCCTTAAAGTATCTTGACAACTCTCCTCCAGGAGAGGAGTGATTTGTGAATACTTACAGTTTTCATGACACTGATCACCATGATAGCCAAACACTGCCATACGCTGGAAAGTGCAGCTAGTCACAGATTCAATAATTCCTGAAAGGCTATTAGTTTGAAGCAGAAACCTCAGATCATTGGAGAAGGAAGGAACAATCTTACTTAACAGTTCTGATGGTGTCCACATTAACACACTTCTTGTTATGATACATTAAGTTTCTGGAAAGCAGTTGGAAGTCTTTCCTCTAAGTAACTAAACAGTAAATCTTCCTGGTTAAGGTTGGTGATACCTGTTTGATGTGGTGCTGTATTGTACAGAGTCACTGATGCTGCAGGAGGTGATGTTCCCTGTCAGAAACAATGGGAGCCAGCAGCAGGAGCAGTAGACCACAGCTGATATTGCAGATATAATCAAGCCAGAGAAGTAGGTCTTGTATAAGTAGATGAATAGTTTCATTTGTGGTATAATATAAGTTGCCTCCTGTGTGCCTCTGCATTTTTTTGGGCCATTTGTCAGTGAAACAGCATCAAAAATAGCAGATAGAAATAGAATTTTTTCATGTCAGACTCTAAGAAACTTTTTCTGCAGTAAAATGAAGTGTAATGAACAATGAAGAAATTGTATAATAAGAAGGACATAAATGTAGATGAATCTAGACAATGATTAATAGAAGACTGAATTTTTATATTATATGAAATTAGGATTGCTATAATTATGCCTTAGATAGGCCATTTATTGTGCATATAGAAAATAATATTCTTTGAGAAGAATACTTTTTACAATGAGTATGGAAATTTTTGTTTTAAAAATATTTGTAGGATTTCAAGAACTTCATTGTTTATCTACATGGGAATACATTTGGGACAGAATAGACATGTGCTCATGCATTCAAGAAAGAGTTCAAACTTTAATTTAGAATTTACAGAGTCTGAAGCTACCTGCTTTCCCTGGGGAGAAATAGTCAAACAAAACATGGGCCATGCGTATAAGAGCTCAAAACATAGAAAGCCTGTCAAGCTGGGAAAAAAATGAGAAAGCATCAACATGCCATGGTTATATATTTGGATAGATGCCATGGCAGATATAAGTGCAGATTACTCCAAAAAACAGAGAGAGGAAAAGCTAATTTTTCCAAGGTTGCAGGGAAAGATGTCAAACAAGGGTCACAGTATTGCTGAACCCTGAAGGGTAATTAGAAATCTTCCCAGAAGAAAAGGTGAATATAAATCAGGGTCAGTGGTGGGGACATTGCATAAAAAGCATAATTCATTGAAGGACACAAGACAGTTAAGGAATCCTAAATAGGTAAATATAATCAGAGAGCAAGCTATGTCAAAAAAGGACAGAGAAGGCATATGTGGATGCTGCACAATAGAAAATAATATTTAGTATTACAGTTGTGTACATAAGCAGAGACTCCAGCTATGGCACTACTGTGAAATTACAGGCAAGAAATGAGGAAAGCCTAGAGCATAGTAATAGAGATGCTCACAAGAAGCACTTGGTAGAGACACAGATGAGCTAGGAACTGTGCATGATCTCACTGACTGATGGATAAAGGATAGCAAAAAGTGATGTATGAGGATCCCCTATCTTAACTGAGTGCCCAGGATAAGTTTCTTACCAAAGAATAAGCTTTGAGGAAAAAAATTGAAAGAAAAATATGAGTTCAAGTCAGAGGACACTAAATTTGACATTTTCTGAGTCAATGTTCTTGCTGACATTGTTTTAGAACACGGTCGTGAGACACTAAACAATGAGAATACATTCTGAAAATGAACCATTAAGCTATTTATTCATGAAACATAATAAAAGGACAACTTGCACAAACCGAGAAAGTATAAACTACTATACAGATAAGTTATATGGAACTGCATAGTGATCCTAAGGCCATAAACCTGAGCAGCACACAAATGTACTGAATACTACATGCAGGCAGCTGTAACACACCAGGATAAGTATGTGAACATATAAATATATCTAAACATCAAAAAAGGACTGTAAAGATTGTAGACAATGTGATAATTTTAGCTCTGGTGTGAATAGTTAAAAAAATCAATCATGAAATTGCTTCACGTTTTTCTTTTCTTTTGTACACAGGGTCTCACTATGCAGCCCACATTTACAGCGATCCTCCTGCTTTCTGTCTCCCTAGTGCTGGGATTGCAGGCGCACGCCACCACGCCCGGACTCCATCACCGGCTGAGCGCACCCGAAGGCGGGGCCGGCGCGGCCAGCGGAAGCAGGGATCGAACCCTGGCCACTGCGCTTACCTAAGCAAGTGCTTAGTCTGCTGAGCTATACCGCCGGCCCTCTGAAATCGCTTCAATGGACACAGTTATTGAAGATAGAGGAAAGCATGAGATTGCGTAAGGCAAGAGAGTTTTGGGGCCAACTCTAATCCTCTCTCCAGTTTGGTCCTGCCTTCTTTCCAGGTGGGTTTGGATAAGACTGTCCTGTGCTTTATGGTCAGGTGCTTACCCAAGAGGTGATGGATTTTGGAATGCACAAATGATATATTTCTAATCAGCTAGAATGCATATCCACAAGAACTGGTTATTAGAAAGTTTTTTAGTACAAGGAGAAGCAAACAAAAAGGAAGATTGAATATATTCACAATTCTTCCGCGAAATAATTTATAAATTTATTTTATGAACATAGGCATAAAATTGTACTTTCATCATTATCTTTTAAATACAACTGTGAATGTGGGTTATGACTATTATGTGGGTGAACAGAGGTTAATATCCTGGTAGCTCATATGTGTACTCGGTAAATATAATAGTTATGCATTACCTTTTATGTTATGCATGGAGTAAATGATTATTATAAATAATTAAAGAAGATATTTTCTCCTATTCTTTAATTACTCAATGGCCAGTAAAAGTTAAAAAAAAAAAAAAGAAAAAAGAAAGAAATACATCTTCAAGTATGCGCAGTACAATGAAACCAAGGAGAAATAAAGGACGAGGAGTCATATATACACCAGTTGTTGTTGGTCTGTATACTGAGGCTTAGACTGGGGACCTTTGCACTGAGCTACATCTCTGCTCTTCTTCACTGTTTCTGTTTTTATGTTTGAGACCCAAACTTGTTCATTTGTGAAGTTGCTCAGGATTGGCTGAAATTTTATTTCTCCTTGACTCAACTCCCCAGAGAAATGGAATTATAGCCATACAGTACTATGCCCAGCTATGTATTAGGGATTTTATACATAATATGACAATAACTGTTTATATTATATTTTCATAGAGCTAGAAATGAAAAGTTGCCAATGTGGGTTAAATTTTTTCCAGTAGAATCTGCTATTAAGTGAATAATATGAGATTAAACTTGATGATTCTTTCATTCAAAATAAAGTAAATGAAGAACAAATTAAAGGCTTGATTCACCTAATATACATGAGAAAGACCTATATATCAGATGTTCTCCTGATGGAAGAAGTGTTGGGCTTTTGAAGGATGAGGAAACAGCAGTCTGTCTTCTAATGAGATAGCTCAGGTAGCAGCTTTTATTTATTTCTTTTTTTTTTCGGGGGCTACTGGAAATTGAATTCAAAACCTTGCACTTGCCAACCAGGCACTGTAGGTAGCAGTTTTCATGTCCTGCTGCTTTAAAACTTTTGGCTAAAGTATTTGGATTTTGGATATTTTTACAGTGGTTCATATTTCTTGCTCAACAGCAGTGCCAGATTTCTATTCTGTTAATTTATACACAGCCATTTCAAGTGCTTTATTTTTCTTTCCTTTTTGTTTTTGTTGGTGATGTGGAGGGTTACTGTTGTGGTTTCTCAAAGATCAGAGTTTGCAGAGAGGCAATAAATACAGGATAAGAGTATACATAAAGAAGAATAGCCATTAATCATTTTGGAAATGAAAATAAAAACTCCAATGAAAATGTAACTGACTTCAACAAGAATGGATTTACCAAAAAGAAGAAAATAAACCAACCTACCACAGATGCTGTGGACCACAAATAAACAGAAACACACCACTAGTGAGAATATATGTGAGTAAAGCTACTATAGGACACAGATGAGATTTTAACAAAAACATTAAAAATCAAACTACCAACAATCCACAACTAGGTATTTAACAACATAAAATGAAACCAGTGTGTCTAAGGTATGAGCCACCCTACTTTACAACCTCATTAATCACTTACTTTATCTCAAAGTGGAATCAGCCTAAGAGTTTAGCAATAGACAAACAAATAAAGAAAATGTGACTAATTCACAGTGGAATGGGGAAATACATGAAATCTCATCATTTTTTATTTTATTTTTTTCATAAATTGCAAATGGAAAATAAATTATTTACAAACATAAATGAATATAGTAATAAAAGTTGTCCAAAATAAAAATTAAGAAAGAATTTACAGATCAGTCATAATAGTTCACTGTGTCAAAATCAAGAAACTTATATTCACATGATTAGAACTCTCAAAGTAGAAAGGAGTAGGCAATAAATATTTAAAAATTTAAAATTTCTGAATTTAGTTCAACTTACAAGACCACATTTTCAAGAAAAATGAAACTTTTGCATTAGAAATTTAAATAAAATCATACCAAGATACACAAAAATGAAATTGTCCAAAAATTATTACAAAAATGATTAAAGCATACACATAAAAATATTAGCTGTATAAGTATAACATTAAGTAGCATCTTATTGAACATTAGAAAGAAAAAGGACCAAGTGTGTAAGAAACTACACTAAAGGACTGAAAGAAAAAAAGATCTATCCTCTTTGAATTTTATACTTAGCAAACTTATCTTTGAAAACTAAAAGTAAAATATTTTCTAGTTATACAAACAGGTAGTATTTTAATACCTTCAGACATAGCATATAGGAAATAACAAAGAGCATAGATCAAAAGGCAAGAGTAGTTACAGTATGATCCTGGATGAATAATAAAGAGCTCTCAAAGTGATAGTTAAGCAGGACTGCATAAAGTATATTAGATGAACCCTTATTTAAAAGGTCATTGAAGATTTCTATGAAACAGTAACAATCTTAAGTCAGTTTATACACATATATTTTTTAATATATGTGTGTGTGTACATGTGTATAAAAGTTAGGGAAGAAGGAATATAAAGTCAAGAGAAAATGGAAATATACTTTTAAAGTTTATAATACTAAGAGAAGATATCATATGATGTTTTTTGGATAAAATGTAATTCAAAGGTCTAGTATAAATCTTAAAACAAAAATTAAGATTAAGCAATATTCAGAAAATTAAATACTAATTAATCAAAAATTAAATATTTCAAAACAATTGAACTAAGAAAAAGTTTTCATAGTAGTAAAGAAGTACTCAGAATAAAACATAAGGTAAGTACTGGAATGACAAACTTCTGACAGTTTGGGGATAGGATACTGCACAAAGTTCTAGTGTGTTGTGGACAGGGACAATGACCACGACACTTACTGGTGGCCAGGTGTCACTTGTGGGACTGAGCTATTGCTATTTCCTTGAAAACCACCCTGTAGACACACATGGAATCATGACCCATAGGGAAGTCCATTTGTAGAGTGTGCTGATGGAAATATTTTGCCGCTGTACACAAAAGAATAATTGAAAGACTACTATTGTGTATCTCTTATCCTCCTGAGTTTGTTTGTCGTATTTGGTGGGTTCTTTCCGTTCCCATTCATGGGGTTGTGATCATTTTTTCCCTCTCTAGAACATCATTTAGTACTCTACATAGGCTTTGCTTTGTCATCATAAAATTCATTAGTTGTTCTTTGCCATGGAAGTATTTTATTTCTTTGTTATATTTGAAAGAGAGTTTTGCAGGGTATATCAGTCTGTGTTGGAATTTGTTTTCTTGCAAGACTTGAAATACTTTGCTCCATGCTCTTCTTGACTTGATGGTTTGTGAAGAGAAATCTGCTGTTATCTTGATGGGTTTTCCTTTAAATATCTGTTTCTTTTCTTTAGTGGCTTTTAGTATAATGTTCCTGTACTGAATTTCTGGGACCTTGATTATTATATGTCTGGGAGTGATTTTAATTGGGTTGATGTTATTTGGAGTTCTATATGGATGTCATATTGTTGCCCATTATTTGGGAAGTTTTCTGCTATTACTTCCATCCATATTTTTATAGCATTTTATGGACTCCTTCCTTCTCACTGGTCCTTTTAGTCTCACATTGTTCATCTTTGCATTGTCTTGCAGGTGTTGAATTATTTTTCTTGCATCCTAGTTGTTTTTAAGAGATCTTTGCTTACTTTTTCACTACCTGCAATGGTGTCTTTAAGGTCAGAAAGTCTATTTTCACTTTCACTCAAACAGATTTGCCAGCTAGTGGTTGGTGTTTTAATTTCCTGTATATCACTTTGAATCTGTTTTATACATTCTATTTCTTTCTTATATTGCTTATTCAGGGGTTCCATCATTTTTATATTCTGCTCTATTTTTTATCAGTGTATTCTTTAGAAGAACTTAGTAGTTCTTTGTTTATAGTTATTACTCCTTTTTTTTTTTACTTCAGAAATTATTTATGATCTGATCTCTTCTCTACCTTTCTGCAGTTGTTTCTTTACTTCCAACGCTATTATTTCAGAGATTTCAGGTGGGTGATTTCCAATTTCCTCTATGTTAGTGTCTTATGCAATTGTACTTGGTGGATTTGAGTCCGGAGACTTCTTTCTGTTCCTTCTCCTTGTCATTTTGTATATTTTACCTTTGTTCTAAAGCTTACAACCAGGTCCGGATCTAGGAAGTTCAGACTCCTCCAGGTGGGTGTGCTTGGGTCTGGCTGCTGTGCTGCACTTCTTCCTGCTGTAGCCCTGCTGGTGAACCCTTTGTCTCATTCTAGCAAGATGTTCTGTTCCTTAATCTGCTGAGTGGGTTTTGCCTCAACCCTCTTTGCTGGGAGTTCTGTTGAAGGGTTCCACACTGGGCCTGCGTTCTGGGTTGCTTCAATATCTGACGGCCTGGGTGGTCTCACTCACACCAAAATCTTGTCATTTGGAGCAAAACAAGGATATTATGTTAAGTGAAATAAGTGAGGCACAAAAACACACTCGATTATTTCATTCATTTGAATAATGAGAAACAATGGTGGTCGCCTCGTGGAAGTGAGGCCAAGGTTAGCAGGACAGTACCAGAGACTGATAAGAATAGGAGAAGAAGGTCAAATTGGTTACTCAGCACCAAGTTGCAGTCAGATAAGAGAAATACATTGGTGCTATTAGAGTGACTACAGTTAACAATAATGTGTTGAGATTTTCAAAACAGCTGGAAGAGTGAATATCCTCACCACTAAGAAAGGATAAATGTCTGGGATGACTGTTGTGTTAAATGTCTTTTTCTTATGTGTACAATAATCTTGTAAATTAAACAGAATACAATCAAACACCAGAGTAATAGGGTATTGCCTGCCATATCTTTTTCAGTTTGAGACATGCATCCCTTTTTAGGCCATTTCTCTGTCATATTGCTCATGTGCTGGCACTTAGAATACGCTGTATAAACGAGGAAACATTAAATATCTTTCAAAGAATGAAGGTATGGGATTTCTGAGAAACAAGTGAATCTTAACACAAGAGGTAAGAAGTTTTTCAACAATTATACAAAGAATGAGCATAGGAATATCAGGGCATGATACTTTGGGAAGAAAGGCAAACAAACAAACAAACAAAACATAGGGTTGTAGAACAGGGCATGAGGACAAATATATTACTTGTAATTTTTGAAATGAAGCCTGGGGGAGTGGAAGTAGAGGCAGACATAAAGTGAAATAGTTTTCTGATCACAGTCAAGTTTAGGATGTGACTTAAAATCCATTGCTGTAGGCAGGTAACAAAAGTCAGTAAATTGTAAAAGACATTATTTCCAAAGGGAATCTGAATCTAGGGGCAAAGTTAATATCTTGGGAGCTATTAAAGGAGAAAAATAGTACATGAGAAAACGCCCAAGGAGTGGTTCCCTTTTATAAATTTCCCTGTACTTAAGAGCAGTCCAGCATTAGGTGGAACTGAATAGACTCTAGTGCTCAGTGGCTTCTGCACCCATACTAATAGCAATGAGACAGTTTCAAAACAGGTTATGGGACAGTTACAATGACTAATACACTGACTGTTGTTGTCTTTGTAGTAGTTATTCATAGTATAAGATGCAGACATGATATCCTGTCCAAACACTATTAGTCCAAATCTTTCTTTTCACTTCCAACTTAGTTTTGGTATACACCAGTCAGCCCATAAATGGTAAGCTATTCAGATATAGGAAAACTGCTAGCCTACTTCAAGAACTTAATATTTTAACAGTCTCATATTTGCCAATGTGTCCGTGTTTGTCTGACTCTCTCCAAATGTGTGACCCACCAGGATCATCAGCATTTCAGGAGACCTGACTGATATGGAAATACTTTGCCCTGTTTTTCAGCTGTAGACTTTATGCAAACTTCAGAGTGAGAAGGACATCTATCTGAGTTTTAGCACGCCTTCCTGGTGCCTGAGACTCCTGGCTCCAAAGCATGTAGAGTGCTAGCAGCTCACACAGCCATAAGAAAGTAGAGCAGTTTTTAAGTAGGTTCTGATCATGCAACAACACCAGTTATATCATATTATGCCCATAGAACTGCATACAAAGATATATATCTTTCACTAAATGTCTAGTCATTTGTTGCCTTGAATTAATCACTGCTACAGATGTCTTCTTTTTTGAAATGCAAATGTTCCTGGAGTAAATAACATTGTCTGACAAACTGTAAGACAAGCTTAACTGAGCACTTGACAAGAATATTCTAATTTACAAAATAAGTTTACATAGGGAAAGGATTATTATTTTCTCCATTTTAAAATAACAAAAGTATACTCTGGTTTCTCTTCAGATCGTATAAATCTTTCACCTTTTAAAATAACAAAAGTGAAAGAAATTTGAAAAGAGTTACTTTAGAGTATAAACCTCATACTTATTTTAATTTTTATTTAACAAAAACCTTCTGTGATATCAGCATATGTAGGTTCCATTTGTTCTTTACAAATATCAGTGCATATTTTCATTATACCTCTAATTACTTATTATTGCTTACATTTTTTTCATTTCAGAGAGCACTGAAATATTGGAAATGGATGGTAAGGAATTTAGATTCAATTTGTTTAAAAGAGCTATAACTTAATTATGTTTTTAACTCAACAACGGGACTAGACGTGGTGCAAAAACTGATTGGTAAAATGTCTTCTCTCATAGAACTTATATTTTATCTAAGGAATTTAGAGTTCATTGGGAAATAAATGAGGCAATTCTTTAAAACAGAATTATCAGAGGTAAAGAGAACAGCTATTACTTTTATTTTGTTCCTTGGTGAAATACATTTTACTAAGACAAATCTCATGAATCCCTTAAAAGAGTCCATCAGCACTGATTGGACAATTTCCTTTGATATGGATATTCAGTGAGCACTCTAGGAGCATATAATTATATAGGTAAAGTATCTAATTATCTCACCAGACTACTTATGTTCAAGATTTATCAGCTCTGTTATTTTGTTTCCTTTAAATAATTGATTAAGCTATATTTTAAGAAATCAAATAGTTCATTGTTTTATCATTGCCACACTTTAGATTTTCTCCAAGTTATTATAATATTCCTAGAATTTTATTACTTCTGAATATCAATTTAGACGTTAGGTAATACCATTAGATGGTACTGTACCATTACTTAGGCATTTGGCTTTCACCTTGATTAATTCCATTCGCTAATTATTTTCAACAAATAGGATCTCATCTTTTAAAAAAATTTTTGCATATCAAAAGAAATCACCAAGAGAGTAAGAACAAAACTCACAAATTGGGACAAAATAGTAGCTGACTGTAAAAAAGTTCAAAGACCTCAAAATTCAAAGACCAATCTAAAAGTGGACACCTGAGATAAATATACTCCTATCAGACATATAAACACAAATGGCAAATAAATATATGACAAAATGTTCAAAATCAACAGTCATTCAAGAAATACAAATTACAATAACACTGAAGTTCCATCTCACCCCAGAAAGAATGGCTATCATCAAGAAGTCAGCCAATAGCAAACGCTGCAGGCACTGTGGAGAAGCAGCAGCACTTCCCCACAGTTGGTGGGAATGTGGAATTGTGAAACCAGCTCGAGATTCCTAAGATAGGATTGGAGGTCTATCTAATCCCCTCCTGGGTGTTTTTCCAGAAGAACTGAAAACACTGTGCCATAGGAATATATGTGCACCCATGTTTATAGCAGCACAATTCATCAAAGTTAAATCTTGGAAACAACCCAAATGCCCCTCAACTGAAGCATGTATAAAGAAAAAAAAGACTTTTTTTGTTTGTTTTTGTTTTTGCAGAATCAGGGATTGAACTCAGGCCCTTGCGCTTACCATGGAAATGCTTATTCCACTGAGCCATCTCCCTAGCCCCAAAAAGATGTGTTTTTACAAAGTGGAGTATTACTCAGCTGGAAAAAAATATAAACTTGAGGCTTTATAGGTCAATGCATGCAGCTTGAGAGCATGCTCATAAATGGAATGAGTTAGATCCATATGTGTCTCTATAGTGTAAGAATCTGAAAGAATAAATAAAATCAAAAAGGTATGATAGATACTATGAAAGATAAAGAATCTGCTCCAAAGGAAGGAATAACTTTGATGAGGAAAGAGATGGGGAAAAGAAAGAACAAAGAAAAATATGTATTCGTGCATATACACAGCACAGCTTGAATAATCATAGCACTGAGTTCTTATTGTCTACAGAAAAAGCAGTCAATGCTTAAAAGTTTTTCTTCTCCTTTTAAATTTCTTACATTTTTATTGATTTTGCAAACTTATATTTGGTAATCCAAACATCTAAAATGAAAACAATAGTATGAAATACAACAACTACTGTTGATTTCTTCTTTTTTGGTTTAGTGAAATTCTGCATGATTTCTATTTTTTTAATGTTTCTATTCTCTTTTAGAAAATTAAAAAGCTAAAGAATGAACAAAGGTACAATAATATGGCCAAATATTAGCAAATATATCTCAGTTATGAAGCCAAAGTTGCTCCTAATAAATAGTGTGGCATATAGCAAGATGAAAAGATTGTAAATTTTACCATATATATTTGGTGACATTACAACAAATTGATGAAAGTATGAATCTTAACAAGGTTGGCCATTTCGTCATATACTAGAACATTAATGGCTTTTAAGAAAATGTAAGAACTGACAAAGAAAAGGGAGGCTGGTGGTATATCAGAACAGCAAACTTATTTATTTTTTTCTGTTTGTTTTGGTACCAGGAATTAAACTCTGGACCTTGTGCTACCTCCCCAGTCCCTGAAATGTTAAAATAAATACAAATAATAAATAAAGCAAATAACAGCTATTGTGCTTACTAGTAGGGTGCCTACAATGTTCAGAATGCTCGTCAAAAATCACAAAGGTTGTGAGCTTAAGAAAGAAAACCAAGTCAATTAAACTCTATGTACTATTTCTTGTTTTAAAATAATATCAAAAATAGTCATCAATACTTGCTAATGTTTAATAATTGATATTTTGGAAGTTATTAAATCATCATCTGTATTTTTCTACATTTTTTAAATGTATTTAGGGCAGGATCTACAGGGCCTCACTAGGTAGATGGGACTCATAGTGCTCGGCCTCCCCAGGGCAGCAATTGCAGGCGTGCTCCACCACGCCCATCCTCAGGCACCATCTCAGGATCCGGGGCCTGCACCCTGGGCGGGGGTCACACCCTGGCCACTGCGCTCGGCCTACGCAGGCGCTTTCATCCACTGAGCTATCTGGCTGGCTCTTTTCTCCTACATTTTTAATGATAATAAATTGTGGTAATTTCTGACCAAGGAAAGGTTTAAATTTATGCTGAATAAGACAGCAATTGTCTCTAAATCTGAAACATTTAGTTTTAAATATTATTTATTTATTTTTCTGTGGGTCGAACTCAGTACCTTGTATATGTCAGGCAGGCATTTATGACACTGAGCTATATTCCTGGCCCTGAAACATTTATACAGATATTTTAAATAATTTAATTTGAATTATAGTGTTATTTTAGCATAATAAAATACTTCGCTGGACCTTGCAAAAGCCAGAGCTATCAAAAACTTCATTTTTTAACTTCAGAATTCCTGGAATGTGTACAATGACTCATTTTTTAAGGAGAAAAATTATTTGCATTGTTAGAGAGGATGGGCCCTTCAGAAAAAGCAGTTTCAAGACAAAATCTGTGTTTATTTTTCTATTGTGTACTTAGTATCACCTTTAGTAGAAACAATGCTAGACAAAAGAACCATGTGTAAATTTTCATTTTGTGAGACCATATTTTCTATGCATTGTATCTCAACAACAATATTTAGTATTTACCAGTAAAATGAAAAACTACCCATTCTCCTAAAAAATAGATAATAAAATATACTACAAATGTGTAAATAAGGAAAATTTAAAAGATGGTTGGAATTAAAGTGATAAATAATATTAATAAAATTGTCATATTTTTTATATGTTTGATAAAAAATCAGTTTAGTAGCAAAATTATTGAGCTATAAATTGTGAATTTCATGTGCAAATCCTAATTTTAAAATATTTTCTCTCTTGAAAATTTTAGAATAGTGATATTACTACAGTAGTTTTTCTTTTCCTCAAATATGACATTTTAAAACTGAAACAACATAAATTGTTATACAAATTCTACTGGTTGTTTTATTTTATAAATTATTGACAGAGATAAATAGATTCAGAATAGAAGGTATAGGCTATTGGCCTATATTCCATGATATTTATGTGTCAATTTCCACTCTTTCTACAGGAGAAGGCTACTTGTTTCTACTTAATCATTCAACCATTCTTAATGTATTCAGACCTACTTTTAAAAAGATTTGAAGCCACTACAATACATATCTATCATCTGTCTGTTTGTCTGTGTATGTATCTATGCATCTATCTGTCTATCTATCTATCTATCTATCTATCTATCTATCTATCTATCTATCACCTATCTATCTATCTATGATGAAATTTAAGCATAATATAGTCATATTGGCCAGAATCTGGGAAAACAGAGTCATACACACTTTAATTATTAGTCCTGATGTTATTTACATATTTGAATGTTACATTTTCTGTGAGATGACTTACACTAAAATATAAATGAAGAAAAAGAGAATGTTGACACCTACTGTTCTTATACTACTCAAGGAGAAATACATATACACATATGTTTACATAGATAAAATATGCATACTTTCTTCTATGTCAATTAATAAGCAATAGTGATATGTATACTCAAATATGTATATGTACAAAAATAGTACTGACCAACAGTATTCAATAAAAATGAAATATTTATGGAGCTGAAAGATAGACACAGAACAATATAATTGGTAACATACTCATTAATTTTTCTAAAGCTGACTCACAATTTGTCAGTCATATGTTTTAACATTCCTTTATTGTCTTGCTTAGTTACCTTTTGTCCATGAATGCCTGTAAGTCTGAGGAAATTTGACAAGTACTAAGATGTAATAGTAAAGATCATAGACACTTTATATTTTAGAATTTATATTATTTAGAAGATATAAATTATTTATTCTTACACAGAAAATGATGTAAGGAATAATAATATTTTATTGGACACATTGCACTTCATATGGAGATATTTGTGTAACTGAGGAACATAAAGGTTTTAAAGTTTATATTTACTTTTTAACTCAATGTGTTTACTTTTGATTTTTATTAGTACATGTAGCAATGTATGATTACACTTAATGTAGGTAATTGACACTTGTACATAACAAATTTCAATTTTTTTCCCTTCAACCATTTTTATTTTTTGAACATCAGAGTCATTCATTTTATGCAATGTTATAAAGTTAATTATAATGTACACAGATTACACAAGAGACTAATAAGACAAAGAACATCAAGCATAAGAAAATTGTACTAAGTCAAGGTAAAATTTCAGACATATTGTCTATGCTACATTACAACACTTTTTATTTTTATTTTTTCCTATTATCTGATATATATATGTATATATATGTATGCATATATACATATATATGTATCTGTGACTTTTTTCACATAAGAGAAGTCATGTGTTAGTTAAACTTGTGTGTTCTAATTACCTCACCCTTCACTTAACTTTATGATCTCAGAGCTCATCTATATTTCTACAAGTGATTCATTTATCCTTCTCTATGCTTGAATAGTGTTTCCTTATGGATAAATACAATAGTTTGTTTACCCATTCATCTGTTGATTCATCTATGGACTGCATCCAAGGTTTTGCTACTATAAAAATATGTTTTCATGCAATACTGAGATACAATGTCTTGAAATCTTTTGGAAATATAGCTAGAAAGGGATTAGCTCGGTCAAGTGGAATTTCTATTTTTAGTTTTTTCAGGAATCTCTACATGGCTTTCCATACTGGTCATATAAGTTTATAGTCCCGGCAACAATGAAGATGGCTTTGTTCTGCCCACAGACTTGTCAGTATTTGCTTTTGACTGGTTTCTTCATGAAATGAGACCATGGTTTGCTGAAAGAAGTAGAATCTCAGTATTACTTTCATTTCTAGAATGACCATCAGTAATTAAAGTTCCATCATGTAATTATTATGCATTTGTATTTTTTTCAATGAGATGTGTCTACTCATTAAATTTATAAAAGGATTCTCAACAATAAATTGCAGTTTAATTTCGAAAGACATTCAGTACGTGCAATGTATTGCATCCATTGTTGAAAAATAAAAGAAAAATAATTAAACGCAAAGCTAAAAATATCCAAAATATGATTGGTCGTCAATTTATTACTTATGCTTTAACTCTGAGTCTTTTCTCACCGTTATTCACATGTGTTAGTTGGTGTGACACAATGCATGCTACAAATGCAGCGATGCTAGCCACTTTATCTCCTAGGAGCTCTAACTGGTGATTACAAGTCAGTAGTGGGTATGTAAACATGTTCACTATCATTTTGAAATCAAGGAGAATTCATATGCAATCGATGCAAATCAGTCTAGCATCTACTTCAGGACTGAGTTTATAAAGAGAATCCACAAAAGGAAAAAGAAAAACACGCAAACCACAGTTATTTTATTCAGGGATAAGACAGGGATTCATAGATTACCTTTAAGTGTTCCAACATCAATACAAAGTCAATTCATATTTCATTGGGTTTGGAAATTAATGCAAAATAACTATGGAATAGAAAATATTATGGCCGAGAAACAACTTTAACCATAGCTTATTTTTTGTATCTCAATTGCTGCAATCTGCATTTCGTGAAGTTGCCAATTCAAACTGTTGCAAATCCTATTTCAAATCAGGTGGGACTCTTAGTTTCTAACTTCTGCCATATAAGACTATGCTATGTAAAATGCTATCATATATAACTCCGTTTATATTCACAATTTTATTCTTAAAATAGTGTTTCTGAATTATCATGTATTCTAACATGTTATCCTCTTTATGACAAATAAAATGCTTATGTCATCTTGATTCATAATTTCTTATTTTCATTGTTACAGCAGTGTAGACTATGATGTCCACTTATTCTGAAAGACAATCACATTAATATTCTTTATGTCATTCTTCAGAACTCCTAAGGACAAACATGCCATAAAACAGTACCAATAAATCTAATTTAGAGGTACTACAGAGGTAATGGGGATTGTAAAAATATCATGCTTTGGTAAGGGTTGAGTGGAGAATGATCCATTATCATATTAAAGTGATAAGATTCAGGTGATAAAACATATCAGTATAGCAACACTTCTGCTTCTGGATAACCCAGAAGTTTTATTTATGTTTTTTAGCAGACGTGTTTCTTTAATGAATAACCATTCTTAATTTTTATACAATACAATATTTTACTTTATTGAAGAACAAATAGCAGTGAGACAGTTTCAAATCAAATTAGTTGGACAGGTTCAATAATTAATTCATTGCATATTGTTTTTGTTGTGGTTTTATGTTGCACAAGGTGCATACATTATATTCTATTTAGAAACACTATTAGAGCAGATGCCTGTAATCAACGAATTTGGAGAATGTAGCTGTATACCTATCTTTTTTTAAGCTGAATTACAGTAGTTTCAATAATGAATACTTTTTACATTGTTATGCTCCTAGTGGTTATCCATAGTACAAGAAGCAGACAGGATATCCTGTACAAACACTATTAGTGCATATCTTTCTTCTCACAGAATTATGCAAAAGTACTGCATACTTACCCTAACTGTACTGTTTATACAAACACAGAATGGTTCTTCCTCTGTATCTCCCATTTCTTTTTGTTTGGTCCTGTGAAAAATGAGTATTCTATTGTCATTCAATTATTATAGGTCCTTGAATTCAGCTAAACAATCCAACACAGTCCAGTAGTCCACAATAATAGTGGGTGGATAACCCGGAAGATTTAGATAAAAGTCACAACCTCAAATTGACTCCTAATAATTTAAAATAAGCCTCAAAAGAAATTTTGGGATTTAAAAGTATTTTTCTTTGTGCAAGACTTAGATTTAAGAAAACTAAGTAACTTTTGATGTATTAATATATAATCTATTTGTAAACTGATGTTTACGATAAAAAGTTTCCAGTTTGTAAATGATATAGCACAGCAGTAATGAAGAGGAAATTTATGAGTGTTGATGAGAGTGTAACCATTAGTCAACACCATCATGTTGACATTGAGCTTTTTTTAACACCTCACACATAAATAGGGCCTGGCAGATAATTTGGAGGTCTAAGTACCTGTTTGGCAAGTGCAGAAACCTTAAACCGGTCATGGTGGTACATGCCTGTAATCCTAGTGTTACAGGTAGCCAAATGAGATAGAAATATTATAGGCAGTTATACAGGGCCAGGCCCTTGAAGGAGATAACATAGAAGACAAAAGCAACTATTGGAGGGAAGGATGCTCCTTTTGTGAACCAGCGCTAAAGGCTAAACAAATGCTAAAAGAGTAGCACCTGGGATTGACATTCTAAATAGGTATCCATCACCTGAAGAGATCCAAATAGCCCAACCCCCAAGGGGAAGAGACCTTGTCCCATCTTCATGCCTGCTTACTTCATGGCTCATTTCCCCATTTGGTCCTGGACCTAATCAATTTTACCTGAGCAATGGTGCTTGTAATCCCAATGGTTGACCATAGTTTTTACCCATCCCACATCCATTTAAGTTAGACTCCTTCTTCTCTACCTTAGCCCCTCATGGCTTTACACTATAATAGTCCCTGAAAGAGACAGCTTCCTTGGGCAACAGGCTTGGGTCCCCATTTTGTCCCTCTGTAACAGAACCTTTTCTTTTCAATGAAGTTTTACCCTCAACTTCTGTTTGTTCCTAAAATTCATTCTTCAGTTTTAGAGAACATGAACTCATCCAGGTCAGATCGGGAATTTTATTTCCCTGTATCACTAGCACTGGGGAGGCTGAGACAGGAGAATCATAAGAGTCTGAGCTGCGTAGTGATACCCTGTAAAAAAAAATAAATAAAAGATTTAAAAAACATAAATAGACTCAGTTCTGTCATAACTGGTTCCTGGTGCTGTCTCTGCATGGTCCTTCATGGTTGAGTTACAGGACTGAAGAAAAAAGATACCTCTGATACACCTGGTGGAAAATCTTTTCAGAATTGGAAGAAAATGGTACATATGACTAATTAAAAATGTAAAGGTATATATAGATATAACCAAAAGTAAATGCTGGCAGATTTCTCCTATTAATGTAAGAGAAATTTAAATATGTGCTTTTTAGCACAAACATGTAATTTCAGCTGTCTGGGAGGCTAAGACAAAAGAAAGGCAAGTTTGAGTCCAGCCTGAGCAGCACCGTGATTCAGCGTGACACTGTATCCTTAAAGGAGGAGCTGAAGAGCTGGGTTTCCTGCTTAGAGTGAAGGCCATGATTCAATCGGAAACTAAAAATAATGATGATGATAATAATAACATAATAATAATAATAGTGAAGGTCTTTAAACAAAGGAACATAATTGATAAACAAATACGTATTTTCCAGCCTCAAATAATTTTATCCAATAATTAGAAATTGCATTATGCATCACCATCTAATTACTTAGAGTCATTGCCCAACCAAATTGCTATGATATTGCTGCCCTCACCAGCTTTAAGTAAATAATAAAACTGTAGAGATTATTTATTTGAATGCTACATATATACCTCATTATGAAATTAGAGTAGAAGTTCAAAGAAATGGAAATGTAGCATTTTTCATGTCCCAACAGCCTAATTAGTAAATAATATAGTTAATTATTAAGCAAACAAAACAAAGAGTGTATTTCCTCAATCAATATTTAGTATTATACTCCAATTAAAATATAAGAATATTATTGTTGCAGAGGCCTTTCACATATTACTGTATCCAAATATTGTTTTTTAGCTGAGAACTTCAAATATGTAATATGTTAGCTGCACTCAAACACAATGAAATAGATTTATATTTTTAGTAAAAACAAACATATATGAATAATAAATAGTCTACTCATCACTTTTTTTGATACTTGGGATCGAACTCAAGACTTTGCACTTGTCAGACAGGTACACTTCCTGCTGAGCTATCTCCCTGGCATTAGTGCTATCTGAAACAAAAGCATATCACCCTTCTAGTTGAATACTGAACACAGTTTTACTTTCATGACAGTGAGGCCCAGCCTGAAAGACTCATTGAAGTAGAATCTATTTACATTTTTGAGACCATATTTACTCATAATGAGTGCATATTTAACTTCTAATGAGCAGATACAAGTTACTTTTTTCTCCTTCTTTCAAGCAGCCTCACATTGAGGAGAAATTGTGATTTCTTTTCATTTCTGCACATCTTCCCAGGATACACTCTTAACTATTTTTGTCCCACCTTCACTTTTCAAAGAACCCTAAAATATTTTTTCTTCCACATCATCCTTTCAAAGATGACTGTATAAAAAAGATCTCAGGGAACAGAAGTAGTTTTGCCTCCTAGACCAAAACAGGCAGATTTGTTTTCTGTTCATACCATTCTCTACAGAATATCAACCAGGTTTACTTACAATCTTTTATCAAAGGTTCATGGATGTGTGTCTCTTCTCTGTGACACAAATCTGCCACGTGTAAAGTACCAAGATGGGCCTATGTCTCCCTGCTGGAATGAGAAAATATGAGGAACCAGAGAGGGCATGAAACGTATGCTGTTCTGTGGTCAGTAACAATTTGGTCTCTGACCAAGAAGTCTCATGTATCTCATCAGCACCCAATAAACTGCCTCAAGGTGACATGCTGCTACTACGGGAAAGACTCAGAAACTTCAGTTTGGTGAGCGCATAAATAGAGTTTCCTGAAATTTTCAGTAGCTGTCAGAAGAGGACATAATAGGCAAATTAGATTAAAAATCACACAGTGAGGCCACGGATCTTTTGCACTGGATATAGCAGCTATAATATTAGTAATACTTCTTTTCACTTTACAATCACATTCCATTTACAATGTAAAATTTTAGAATTGAATAAAAAATGAGTATATCACAAGGATAATTAGTTGAGTGGCAAATCACTAGAATTATTATATCATTTCTAAATTCTAAATTTTATTCAAAAATATTGTATTTTGGTAGATAAGTGAAAAAAATGAGGCTTTTCTTTCTATTTGTGTTAAATTATAAGTTGTGCATGCTGGATCAGAAACTACCAATATTAATTTGAAATACTGCTTAGTGCAAGTGTACTTGTAAATAACTGATAAATTACTTTTATATTTAATCAAATGGATTCAACCTTTACTTTACCAATTACTGAGAAAAATAGTGTAAAAATTTGACTTACCTTAGCTCTACCACTTTACCCATAAAAGTTTTGTGGAGAAATTTTGTGTTCTATTATGATCTGAACTGTGTCCCCACCACCTAAAATTCATATATTGAAATGTTTATGCCTAGTAACATAGGTTTTATTGTATTTGTAGATGCAGACATTAATTGGGTAAAATAAATCCCTTAATATGCCTTCTAATCCAGTATAATTAGAATAAAAACAACAACAAAACTAATTTTGGCATCTGTAGAAACAGAATGGTGTTTGTCTTTTCCTATTCCTGGAATTTTTTAAACAAGGCACCTTATTACCCACTTCATCATTAATAAGTGATAGAAATCTTAGATTCCACAGTAAGAATTTCAACGCCCTGCTATTCTTAAAGAGAAAATCCTAAAGATAATCAACATGTGTTCTGCTGATAATATATTAAAGGAGAATATATCCACGGATGTCCACTATAAAGTAACAGTATAAAATCTTCAATGAAGACAAATGAAATGATTTGATGCTAGCATCTCCTCCAGTTTAGCACAATACTGTTTTCAACAATAAAGGAACCAACTCTTTTGCTTTTTAATTTCCCTCCCCCACACAAAAAACTTACTGCTTAAGTGATATTGATTATTACATCTGAATGCCTTTTATTCTCAACTTTCCTATAATATCTTGAGTGAGTTCTTGAGGGAGTGCTTACATTGTCACATCAATTCTAGATTACTCTGTACTCAGCTTATTAGCTTTTCATTTAGTTTTTCAAAAAGTGTAGGTAATTAATTGTAATATTTTGTAGTTTAAAATATGTTAGTGAAGAAACTGGTAAAATTAACATCTTTTGCTATTTTTTTTAATATTGCATCATTTTCTTTAGTTACTTCAGTTTTTTTGTGCTTTTTCCTCTTTCTTTCTTTCTTTCTTTCTTTCTTTCTTTCTTTCTTTCTTTCTTTCTTCTTTTCTTCCTTTCTTCCTTTCTTCTTTTCTTTCTATTTTTTTTGGCTGAACTGGGGATTAAATTCAGGCCCTTGTGCTTGCCAGGCAAACGCTTATTCTACTGAGTCATCTCCGCGGTCCCCTTTGTGCTTTCTGTATACTGATTGTTTTGTTTATTATGGCTTTAATCTTTTCACTTATATCATCTGCAAGCTTGTGAAGTACATTATTGGCCAGTTTTTGGCTCCTCATTGGTCATTTCTAATAATACAGTTGTGCATCTTATGACTTCTTCCTCCTCTGCGACTCATTGATCAGCTTTGTGAACAGTTTCTGAAAGTGCCTTGTTTCCTGGTCTTCTCATGGTTTTGTTTCTTAATTTTTTTCTCTGTGTATTTAGGTTTGAAGTTTGATTATATTTGAAAGACTGCAAGATGGAGATCTCTTGAAGGAGTAGCTATTTTTAGTTATGCACTGTGGGTGCACGTAACATAGGCTTTTGTCTATGCCTGAGCATGCAGCCAGAACTTTTTGCAAGACCCAAAAAATTCCAAGAAGAAGCTACTAGAATTGATACACAAATTCCGT
The DNA here is from genome assembly GCA_004027165.1 of Ctenomys sociabilis. NCBI lineage: Eukaryota > Metazoa > Chordata > Mammalia > Rodentia > Ctenomyidae > Ctenomys > Ctenomys sociabilis. The sequence continues at coordinate 3,740 of PVKA01025413.1, read as the reverse complement.
AGCATAGCAGGATACAAAGTCAATATTCAAAAGTCAATAGCATTCCTCTATACAGATAAGAAACACACTGACCTGGAAACTATAGAAAGTATAACTTTTACAATAGTACAGCGGAAAATGAAATACCTTGGAATTCACTTAACCAAGGAAGTCAAAGATCTTTTCAAGGAAAATTACAGTACCCTAAGGAAAGAGATCATAGAGGATTTCAGAAAATGGAAAAATATTCCATGCTCCTGGATAGGAAGAACCAACATCATGAAGATGTTCATACTTCCAAAATTGTTGTACAGAATTAATGCAATCCCTATCAAACTGCCACCAACATACCTTCCAGAGCTAGAGAAATAGTTCCTAAAATTTATTTGGAAACAGAAAAGAGGCAATCCTAGCCAACAAAAACAAGGCAGGAGGCATCACAATTTCTGACTTGAAATTATACTACAAGGCCACTGTGACAAAATCAGCATGGGATTGGCAACAAAATAGACCTGAGGATCAATGGAATAGATTAGAAGATGCATAAGTCTCTAGGAACACACTCAGCCACCTTAGCTTTCACTAAGGGGCCAAAATGCTTATTGGAAGAAAGATAGCCTTTTTAACAAGTGGTGCTTGAAAAACTGGCTTTCTACATGCCAAAAATTAAAACTGGACCAAGGTCTAGCACCATGCACTAAGCTAAAGTCAAAATTGATTAAAGACCTAAACATTAAAAGAGAAACACTCAATCTCCTGGAAGAGAAAGTAGGAGGAACTCTTAAAGACATAGGGGTAGGCAAAGAGTTCAAGAATAAACATGTATTCCCTGAGAAACATTTCAAAGAATCAAAAAATGGGATCAACTCTTACTTAGAAGTTTTTGCACATCAAAAGAAATCGTCAACAAAGTGAAAAGACAACCCACAAATTTCGAAAAAATTCTTAACTGATAAGCACTCAGACAAAGGTCTGCTCTCCAGAATTTACAAAGAACTAAGATACATTAGGGCCCACAAATATAAAGACCAAGTTCAGAAATGGGCATCTGAGATGAATTTACATATCTCAGAGGACGGCATTAAGGAAGCAAGTAAATATATGAAAAACTGCTCCACATCACTAGCCATCCATGAAATGCAAGTTAAAACAACAATGAGATACAAACTCACTCCAGAAAAAATGGCTATCATAAAGAAATCAACCAACAACAAATGCTGGAGATGATGTGGGAAAAGGGAACATTCTCCACTGCTTTGGAAATGTAGACTGGTACAACCACTGTGAAGATCAGGGCGGAGACTCCTCACAAAAGTAGGACTGGAAATCACATTCAAGTCGGCTATCCCCCTACTGGGAATTTTCCTAGAGGAAAAGAAAACGTCATATCAGAATGATGTATGTGTACCTATGTTTATAGCAGCACAATTTTTGATAGTCAAATCTTGGAAACAACCAAGATGCCTGTCACATAAAAAATGGTTGAAAAAGATGTATTTCTATACAATGGAATATTACTCAGCTACAAAGAATGATAAACTTGAAACATTTGTAATAAAGTGGATGTCACTTGAACATATACTCAAAAGTAAAATAAACCAGAAACACATGTGCAAATATCGTATAGTCTCCCTAGTATAAGAAATAAAAAGAAGAAATACAAATAGAAAGTTAAAACAACAACTAAAAAAGAATTTAGATACTTAGGGTAAACTGAACAGCATATGTTTCAGGGTACTAATCAGTCTCTCTTCTGGATGGTTAGCAACCTATGCTTGCAGATCAAAAATTAGATCAATGGAAGAGCTGCAAGGTCAGCCAACATTTTGGCCCTTTACTTCCAAGTTCAGTGAAAACTCAGGATATAAGAGAACCTGTCCTGTAACATCATGGAATTTAATTCTGCCCCTAATTTTCTGATCAAAGAGATTATGGAGCCACAGAGGAATGTGATCAATGATCTATAGTGTGCCTAAGGAGAGTACATGGAGAGAAAACTTTCTCTCAGGCTTTCACAGAGAGCAAACTGGTCAAGCAATGGCTGTGACTCATCCACATAGCTGACACTGACAAAGGATCTACGGAGTGAGGTACAGGGTTGCAGAATAAACCCTGAGGGGACTTGACTGACCTCATCAGATACAAAAGTTACATTTTTTGTTATATAGGTCTTGCTTTATCTATGTCTTAACCCTCCAGCAGAAAAGTATAAAAATTTGGTAGATAAAATAAGGTCATAATAATAAGCTGAGCTGTAAATTGCTCTAGTGAACAACTTCTGATAACCCACAATTATTGTGGACTGCTGGACTTTGTTGGATTGTTGTGCTGAATTCAAGTACCTATAATAACTGAATGACAATAGAATACCCATCTTTGACAGGACTAAGCAAAAAAAGTGTGGTACAAAGGAAGAACCATTCTGTGTTTGTATAAACAGTACAGTTATTATAAATACGCAGTACTTTTGTGAAGAAAGATTTGCACTAATAGTGTTTGTACAGGATATCCTGTCTGCTTCTTGTACAATGGATAACCACTAGGAAGATAACAATGTAAAAATATTAATTATGTTCTACAATTCAGCTTTGGAAAGAAAAGGTATGTATACAGCAACTTTCTCTAAATTCATTGAATAGAGGCATCTGCTCTAATATTGTTTGCAGAGTATCTTGTATGCACCTTGTACAACAAAAAGCCACTATGAAAACAATGTGTAATGCATTAATTTTTGAATCTGTCCAACTAATTTGATTGGAAACTGTGTCATTGCTATTTGTCCTTCAATAAAATAAAATAAAAGTAAAAAAATAATTACATTAGAAAACAAAAACCTTAAATTCTAAGATATCATATTTATGTCTATATAATTCTCAAAAGCTATTTGTTGTTCCTTTAAGAATTTCAGTGCATATTTTTGCATAGATTATTCACATACAATTTATGTTATACTAATATCATATTTTATTATAGTTTATTTTTTGTGGCTTGCCCAGCTTCCTCTCCAGCCAGAGCTGACATGGCACGTGCCACTGGGGATCAAACCATGGTCCCTGAGCAATTGCCTTAGCTTGCCTAGGCAGGTACTGCTGAGCTATCTCGCCAGAACTCACTATAGTTTTTTACATATATTATTTCAATTTCCTCCCCTCCTTTGCTATACTTATATGGTTCATGCATTATACTCAAATAGGATTTGCACAGTGTAAAATTAGCTCTTTTTTAATTTAGGCAGAAGAATCTATCTTCAGAAACATGTGAAGTAATTTCTCTTTACATTCTTTTTTTAAAAAAATCACTTATGACCACCTTTCCTTCTTGTATAGTTTCAATTTCCATTTTTTTCATACTTCTGCCTGAAGAAACTCATTTAGTATATATATTATAGTGCAGATCTCCTGGAAATAGGTTTTTTCATTTTATACTTCTCTGAAAATATCTTCATTTAATTGTTAGTTTTGAGCTGTATATTCAATGGGGCATAGAATTTAGGTCACAATCATTTTTAATCCTTTTACGATTTTTTTTTATCATTTGGCTTCTGGCTTCTATAATTGGCAACAAATATTTCACAGTAATGTTTATTGTTATTTCTCTCTAGGCAATGTTGTGTTTGCATGGCTGGATTCAAGATTTTTTCCCATTATTTTTAATTTTGAGCAATTTACCTAGTATGTCTTTTTCTAGCTATACTTAATTTAGTTTTTGATTAATTTTTCTCAGAATTCTCTCAGAATTCTCTGAGGTAACAGATGTATATT